>JANBXA010000202.1:10092500-10095000 GCA_030556225.1 Cricetiscus sungorus | reverse complement strand
TGTTCTTATTTCCCGCAGTATGAGAGTCTTTGTAAGTGCAAGCCATTGTTCTTATTTCCCGCAGTATGAGAGTCTTTGTAAGTGCAAGCCATTGTTCTTATTTCCCGCAGTATGAGAGTCTTTGTAAGTGCAAGCCATTGTTCTTATTTCCCGCAGTATGAGAGTCTTTGTAAGTGCAAGCCATTGTTCTTATTTCCCGCAGTATGAGAGTCTTTGTAAGTGCAAGCCATTGTTCTTATTTCCCGCAGTATGAGAGTCTTTGTAAGTGCAAGCCATTGTTCTTATTTCCCGCAGTATGAGAGTCTTTGTAAGTGCAAGCCATTGTTCTTATTTCCCGCAGTATGAGAGTCTTTGTAAGTGCAAGCCATTGTTCTTATTTCCCGCAGTATGAGAGTCTTTGTAAGTGCAAGCCATTGTTCTTATTTCCCGCAGTATGAGAGTCTTTGTAAGTGCAAGCCATTGTTCTTATTTCCCGCAGTATGAGAGTCTTTGTAAGTGCAAGCCATTGTTCTTATTTCCCGCAGTATGAGAGTCTTTGTAAGTGCAAGCCATTGTTCTTATTTCCCGCAGTATGAGAGTCTTTGTAAGTGCAAGCCATTGTTCTTATCTCCCGCAGTATGAGAGTCTTTGTAAGTGCAAGCCATTGTTCTTATTTCCCGCAGTATGAGAGTCTTTGTAAGTGCAAGCCATTGTTCTTATTTCCCGCAGTATGAGAGTCTTTGTAAGTGCAAGCCATTGTTCTTATTTCCCGCAGTATGAGAATCTTTGTAAGTGCAAGCCATTGTTCTTATTTCCCGCAGTATGAGAGTCTTTGTAAGTGCAAGCCATTGTTCTTATTTCCCGCAGTATGAGAGTCTTTGTAAGTGCAAGCCATTGTTCTTATTTCCCGCAGTATGAGAGTCTTTGTAAGTGCAAGCCATTGTTCTTATTTCCCGCAGTATGAGAGTCTTTGTAAGTGCAAGCCATTGTTCTTATTTCCCGCAGTATGAGAGTCTTTGTAAGTGCAAGCCATTGTTCTTATTTCCCGCAGTATGAGAGTCTTTGTAAGTGCAAGCCATTGTTCTTATTTCCCGCAGTATGAGAGTCTTTGTAAGTGCAAGCCATTGTTCTTATTTCCCGCAGTATGAGAGTCTTTGTAAGTGCAAGTCATTGTTCTTATTTCCCGCAGTATGAGAGTCTTTGTAAGTGCAAGTCATTGTTCTTATTTCCCGCAGTATGAGAGTCTTTGTAAGTGCAAGCCATTGTTCTTATTTCCCGCAGTATGAGAGTCTTTGTAAGTGCAAGCCATTGTTCCTATTTCCCGCAGTATGAGAGTCTTTGTAAGTGCAAGTCATTGTTCTTATTTCCCGCAGTATGAGAGTCTTTGTAAGTGCAAGCCATTGTTCTTATTTCCCGCAGTATGAGAGTCTTTGTAAGTGCAAGCCATTGTTCTTATTTCCCGCAGTATGAGAGTCTTTGTAAGTGCAAGCCATTGTTCTTATTTCCCCGCAGTATGAGAGTCTTTGTAAGTGCAAGCCATTGTTCTTATCTCCCCGCAGTATGAGAGTCTTTTTAAGTGCAAGCCATTGTTCTTATTTCCCGCAGTATGAGAGTCTTTGTAAGTGCAAGCCATTGTTCTTATTTCCCGCAGTATGAGAGTCTTTGTAAGTGCAAGCCATTGTTCTTATTTCCCGCAGTATGAGAGTCTTTGTAAGTGCAAGCCATTGTTCTTATTTCCCGCAGTATGAGAGTCTTTGTAAGTGCAAGCCATTGTTCTTATTTCCCGCAGTATGAGAGTCTTTGTAAGTGCAAGCCATTGTTCTTATTTCCCGCAGTATGAGAGTCTTTGTAAGTGCAAGCCATTGTTCTTATTTCCCGCAGTATGAGAGTCTTTGTAAGTGCAAGCCATTGTTCTTATTTCCCGCAGTATGAGAGTCTTTGTAAGTGCAAGCCATTGTTCTTATTTCCCGCAGTATGAGAGTCTTTGTAAGTGCAAGCCATTGTTCTTATCTCCCGCAGTATGAGAGTCTTTGTAAGTGCAAGCCATTGTTCTTATCTCCCGCAGTATGAGAGTCTTTGTAAGTGCAAGCCATTGTTCTTATCTCCCGCAGTATGAGAGTCTTTGTAAGTGCAAGCCATTGTTCTTATTTCCCGCAGTATGAGAGTCTTTGTAAGTGCAAGCCATTGTTCTTATTTCCCGCAGTATGAGAGTCTTTGTAAGTGCAAGCCATTGTTCTTATTTCCCGCAGTATGAGAGTCTTTGTAAGTGCAAGCCATTGTTCTTATTTCCCGAGTATGAGAGTCTTTGTAAGTGCAAGCCATTGTTCTTATTTCCCGCAGTATGAGAGTCTTTGTAAGTGCAAGCCATTGTTCTTATTTCCCGCAGTATGAGAGTCTTTGTAAGTGCAAGCCATTGTTCTTATTTCCCGCAGTATGAGAGTCTTTGTAAGTGCAAGCCATTGTTCTTATTTCCCGCAGTATGAGAGTCTTTGTAAGTGCAAGCCATTGTTCTTATTTCCCG
>JANBXA010000202.1:9875000-10087500 GCA_030556225.1 Cricetiscus sungorus | reverse complement strand
CCAGGCGTTTGGCTTTTTCCTGTTATTTCTCATTAAGGGCAACTTCCCAAAAACAGAGGTCAGGAAACAGATCTGATTCCAGACATCCCTTTCTCCAGCTGCAAAATGAAAAGGAAAACAGGAGAGAAAGTTCTCAGCCTGGCCCATCCACGGAGTGTTTCTAGAATGTTCTCACCATCCTGCCGTCTTCCCTTTCCTCACTCACTGCTGTAAACCTTCGGTAGCGAACTCGGTTCTGCCTCCTGCCCCTCCCTCCTGGCGTGCCAGCCCTCAGCTTGCACACCTGTGAGCGCCTGTGTGCGGCCCGCTGAGACTCAGGCCAGCCATGTCCGTCCTCTGGGAACCAGTGTGTGTTTCGTCAGCTTGGTCATTTGTCCTCTTGTACGGATGCGTCTTGGTGCCCCTGTCTGACTGAGGTTCTGGGAAGCAGGGGCTGCTTCACGCTTCAGCATCCCATCAGTGTTAGTTGTGCGTGGACAGAGCAATCGTGAGCGAGCGGAGCAATGAGTGAGTAAGGAAAAGGAATGAGGACCGCGTGACTCTGACTCTTCAATACCTCGCTGGCCTGCGCCCATGGCTTTTTTTTTCTTTTGTGCCTCTTTTACCCTTTATCAGGTGACTCGGCTCTTTCATTTTGTCTCCTCTTTGGACGTCAGAGAAGGGCAGGTAACCCCGTTGAGAGGTGTGACTAACTCCAAACCGATCCAGTCAGGTAGAGAGGCCCGCCAGCCTTCTCTACCCGCCAGCCTCCGGTCTGGATCGGAGGCTGGTGTCTTGCTGCCCCGACACGTGTGTGTGGTATGTGTGACTCCGTGGCAGACACACAGGCTGACTGCACCCTGTCATCATACCAGAGCCTGGTAGTATGTTGGTCTGGCAGCATCTAACGTGTGACTACCTCACTCAGTCCCCGCCCCGCTTTGTTTAATGCCTGGAGAATGAGTCGCGTTTGTACTGATGCTCTCCTGGTAGAAATCCTCATCTCTTTCTGTCTTTGCTTGTTGATCCAGTTTTATGTCCTGATCTCTGTGTGGCATGCTGAGGCGGAGCCTGTCCCTGGTGCAGAGCATGCTCAGCTGCAGAGGCTGTCAGTGGGCTCAGGATGGGGTGAGGGGTAGCGGAACACTAACTCTTCCTGAATTACCCTCGGGGAATGCGGTTATGCTAGTGGCCTTGTTGTCAATTGCCTGACTCACTAAAACCTTTCACTTTTATCCTCGTTGTCATCCAAAGTGAGCAGTGGGCACTTGGGGAAATGAAATGAGCTAAAACCCACTCTGCTGTGCCTTCCCCTGTGACTTCCAGAATCTGCCGTGAATTGTTTCATCACTGGAAGTATCTGTCTTACCTCTATTCTGTTTTCAATTCCGTCAAAAGTATGTACCCATGGGCCATGGTGGTGCACACCTGTAGTCCCAGCGCTTAGGAGGTGGGGGAAGGAAGGTTGGGAGCTCAGGGTCACCCTGACTATGTAGCGAGCTTGAGGCTAGCCTGGGCTACATGAAACCCTGTCTCCAAAATAAAGCATAGGAGCTAAGGAGATGGCCCAGTGGTCGAGAGCCAGGTTCCGTTTCTGGTACCCATATGGTATCTTGCAGACAGATGTAACTAGTTCCAGGGGATCCGATGCCTTCTTCTGACCTCCGTGGGCACCAGACGTGAGCGTAGTGCACACACATGCAGGCAAAACACTAATACACATAAAAAATAAGTAAAAATTAAAGCAAAACCACCTCAATTGTTTTGGGTTCGAAGACATTTGTCGCTATAATAGAAACCCTGTATTCCCGAAATGAGGTCTTTAAGGTTACCTTGAGAGATTGCTGTGTGTTGCTACAGGAGTTCATGAGCCTTGTTCGTGATTCAAAAAGGATAAAAGAGGGCGAGGTCTGTCCTAGCCCTACCAGTAAAGCCTGTCACCTTGAGGCATGTTTAGTGTGGTCATTGTCTGTTACGAGCACTCTTTCCTGCCAGCCTGGTCCCACAGCCACATCAGCCCCAAATGAACACTCAGAGACTTAAATTAATTATAATACTGTTGGCCAATGACTAGGGCTTCTTATTGCTAGCTCTGCCTTAATTATTACTATTATTAACTTATAATTATTATTAACTATTTCTATAGATCTGTGTGTTGCCACAAGGCTGTGGCTTACCTGGTAATCCCCAGTATTATGTTACTCCACCTGTTTGTCAGGCTCACTCTGCCTACCTTTCCCAGAATCCTCCTCCTGTGGTAGCCCCACCTGTACTGCTTGGTCATTAGCCACACTTCACTGTTTGACTCATCAACCAATAAGAGAAGCATATACAAAAGGACATCCCCCATCAATGGTAACTGCGCCCCATCTACCTCCTTAGCCATCAAAACTGCGAAGATTCCCTCTGTGGTAGACTAAAGTAGCAATGGTTAGTGGTGAAAAAGTATTAAAACCTGCTCAACAAATATACCTTTCTTAGGCTGGGGGCGTGGCTCAGTTGGTAGAGTGGTTGCCTAACATGCACAAAGCCTTGGGTTCAAATCCCCAGCACCACATAAATTAAGTGTGGTTTTAGATACCTGAAATCCCAGTGGTTGGGAAGTAGAGGCAGGAAGATCAGAAATTCAAAGTCTATCCTTGGCTACTTAGCAAGTTCAAGGTCAGCCTGGGATACATAAAACCCTGTCTAAGAAATCCACAGTAACAGCTGACCTGAACAAGGGGGAGCTCAGGGACCCCAGACCAATAGCAGGAAAACCAGCATAGGACCAACCCAGACCTCCTGAATGTGGGTGTCAGTTAGGAGGCCTGGGCAGTCTATGGGGCCTCTGGTAGTGGATCAGTATTTATCCCTAGTATAGGAATGGACTTTGGGAGCCCATTCCACATAGAGGGATACTCTCTCAGCCTAGACACATGGGGGAGGGACTAGGCCCTGCTCCAAATGATATGACAGACTTTGAAGATCCCCTATAGAAGGCCTTACCCTCCCTGGGGAGCAGAAAGGGGATGGGATAAGGGGATGGGGGACAGGGGAGGAGGGAAGGGAGAGGGAACTGGGATTGACATGTAAAACAAGCTTGATTCTAATTTAAATTTTTAAAAAATCAAAACAACTGGGCATGGTGGCATATGCCTTAAATCCCCAAAGCAGAGGCAGGCAGATCTCTGTGAGTTCAAGGCTAACCTGGTCTACACAGAGTTCTAGGTCAGCCTGAGATACACAGTGAAACCCTGTCTCAAAACAAACAAATGAACAAATGAAAACCAAAAACCCACCGGGTGTTGATGGCACACACCTTTAATCCCAGCACTCGGGAGGCAGAGGCAGGCAGAGCTCTGTGAGTTCGAGGCCAGCCTGGTCTTCAAAGAGAGTTCCAGGACAGGCTCCAAACTTACAGAGAAACCCTGTCTCAAAAAACAAAAACAAACAAACAAAAAAACCACAAGCAAACAAAAACCCTCTTTCCACTTGGTTCACATATTTATACACCCAAGTTCTCCAAAAAGGGCTCTCTCTCCCCAGGAGCCTCACGGGTATGCCACCTGTCCCCATGTCCTACTCTCGAGGACACATTCCCAAGGTGTGTTTAACAGAACACGCCCTCAGGTCTGGGCCCCCTGGCGGGTGGGAGTGGCAGCACCACGATAGATGCCCACAGGTTTATGCTCCTTGGTCTAATGTGTGCCACGTAGAAGGGTGGGTGCGGTGGTGAGCTGTCTGGCGGGAAGCCCGGAAGACAGTGCCCAGAGTTAAGTGCGTTCACGTGAAGGACAGGGACCAGGACAGATGCGTGGAGAGCATGTTGCAGGAGTCTAGATGTTCGCCGGAAGCTTCTCGGAGAAGTGCAGCTATTTTCATTGTCTAGAAGTCATTATCTCAAGTGTGACTAATAAAGGGGCATTGCTACTGCTTCTTATTTGACACACTGCCAGACTGAGGCTTTTACAAAACACTTGTGCTCGCAATTAAGAGGAGCACGGAAGTGCAGTAAACAGACCAAGGTCTAACTCACCCCATGGCTCACTGTCAGACTCTGCCGAACCGCTCAGCTCAGCCACCCACTCACGCCTGTGCTATCCCGTTCTCTGGTTCTTGCAAAGGAGTTTCCATCTCTGCTGCCAGCACCTTGATGGTTCCAGAAAAGATCAGTGGGAATTTTAGATAACCAGGCCCCTTATGCATTCTCTTAGCTGAGCATTCAGACCCCTCCATTATCCAGTCTTGACATGGGTTATAACCAAGTACACATATGTTTAGGCGTGGATGGTGATGGCAGAAGCAATTATGGAACCACTGTGACTTCAGTGGCAGACTGTGCTTATAAGCTGATGAAACCAATTAGAGAAAGCCTAGGAGTGGATGGAAGTTGTCGTTATTGCAGCGAGGCTCTGGGCAACGGCTCTGGGCCTCTCCTATCACCAGTCCTGGGAGCTGAGCCACCTGTGAAGGCAGAGAGAAGGGAGCAGGGCAGGACTTTCTCCTGCATATCAGGAAGAGGAAATGTCTCCCCAGCTGCAAACCCCTCCTCAGATTTCTCCTCACAAGACTGCAGTATAATGCCAGCCATAACTGCAAGGGAGGCAAGAAGATTAAAGTTTTGTTTTTTTGTAATCGTTTCAAGAATGAGGGCTGGGAAATGGCTCAGTCAGTAAAGCACTTTCTATGTAAGCATGAACATCTGAGTCCCCAGAACCCAGTACAAATGTCACGTGTAGTGTCACATGCTTGCGATCCCTGTGCTGGGGAGGTACAGACGAAAGGATCCCCAGGGTAGCCTCACCTAATTTGGTGATCTCCAGGTCAAGGAGAGACCCTGACTCAAAGGAAGTAGACAGTGTTGCAGAGAATGCCCTCTGACCTCCACATGCACACATGCCCCAAGCACCTGCATGCAGTACATACACATACATATCCAAAAGAAAAAGAATGACCATGTATGGTGGTGCATCCCAGCACGTAGGAAACAGACACAAATGAGATGGTGAGTTCCAGACCAGACTGGTTTACATTGTAAGTTCCAGGCCAGCCAGGGCTACATAGTGAGACCCTGCCTCAAAAACGAGAAAAGGGAAAGAAGAATGAGGTCTGGGAAGAGATTTGCATGGCGGGCTCTCACTGACTCCTACTGTGGCCATAGACATTTAAAATGCATTTTATTAAACAGCCCCGAACACTGTCGGGCAGTCAGGTGGAGTGGTACATGCCTTGAGCCCCAGCACTCAGGAGGCAGAGGTAGGTGGAACTCTATAAGTTCAAGACCAACCTGGTCTACATAACAAGTTCCAAGACAGCCGGGACTGTAGAGATACTCTGTCTCAAAACACCAAAAATGAAAGAAACCACTGTAGAACTTCTCAGAGCTTTTTAATGTCACTCACAGTGTTCACTGAGTTAGGGACAATATGACATTATACTTTTTTTTGAGATATACTTTTTTGCATGGTGTCTTTTGGGGGCATGGTGTACGCATTCCTGTGGGTGCATTGGGGACCAAAGGTTTTGGATCCTCCCAGACCTGGATTTACAGGCAGCTGTGAGCCTCTTGATGTGGGTGCTGGGAACTGAACTCAGCTCCCGTGGAAGAGCAACAAGGTCCCGTAACCACTGAGCCATCTCCAGGCCCTCTTACGCACGTGACTCTGGCTGTTCTGCACAGTGGGCATCTTAGGGCACAATACCTTATGTTTTATAGACCAATGGCTCTAACTGGATATATTTGTGCTGCCAAGACCAGCCTCCAACGTGTGATAATTCTCTGGCCTCGGCTCCTGAAAGCTGGGATTGCAGGCGTGAGCCACCATTCCCTGTGTGGCATTGTTGTTAGTTCCCGTGGTTTTTCCATGTTTGGTAGGTTGAGAGTTCACCTATTTCATTTCTCGGTGCATCTTTAACCCTTGTGCTGCCTCTTTCCCGCTCTTGTTGTGGTCATTGTTTGTGGTTTTGTCGTCTTTACTATCATAATTTTTTTATTTCTTGAGACTACAATATAATTTATATCATTCTCCTCCCTTCCTGTCCTCCTTCCAAACTCTCCCATGTACCCCATCTGCTCTTTAAAATTAATGCCCTCTTTTTCTTTAATAATTATTGCATATGTCTGTGTGCATACGCATTCCTAAACACATAAACACAGCTTCGCTGCTGCTATTCTGTGCCCTTGCTTCTTTCGTTTCTTGTCGAATTTAGACCTTCAGTGTAGCCAGTGGCTGTGTTCTGTCCGCCCTTATAGGTCATTTGCTTATTATTGAATGAGATGGTGCGGCCTCTGTCTGGTGCGTTGCTCATCTTCCTGCTGTCGCCGCCCTGTCCCCTCTGCACTGACTCCCTATGCTGTTGTCTCTACCCTACCTTGTTATTCTCAAGTCCTCTGGACACTGGGCTCCACTCTTCTCTTCACGGAAAATAAGAGGCCGTTCCCACCCTGCTGTCTCTCAGTCCCTGGTTCCCACTGCCTCCCCCATGCTTGAGGGGAGGCTGCAGGGCACCAGCACTCCGAGCTCACCCAAGCTCATGGCCTGGCAGTTTCTTGCTCCAAGCCCCAACACTACCTCAGTAAAACCCGTCCCCTCTCAGCCTCCCATCCTGACCCACTCAGTCCCTCAGTTCATCGCTAAAGGACTATCTACGGGGACATGGGTCTCGATCCTGTAGAAACTGGCTAGAGAGATGGTGCAGTGCTTAAGAATGTTTGCTGCTCTTCTGGAAGACCCATGTTTGGCTCCCAGTGTCATGTCCAGCAGCTTACAACTGCCTGTAACTCCAGCTCCAGGGGATCTGATGCACCCTTCTGACTTAGCCAGCATATGCATGCATGTGCATGTGCACACACACACACCACACACACACACACACCACACACACACACCCACACCACACACACACACACACACACACACACACACACACACACGCACACACACATGCACACACACCACACACACACCACACACACACACACACACCACACACCACACACACACACACACACACACACACACACACACACCACACACACACACACACACCACATACACACACACACACGCACACACACACATGCACACACACCACACACACACCACACACACACACACACCATACACCACATACCACACACACCACACACACACACACACACATGCACACAGACACACACCACACACACACACACCACACACACACCACACATACACACACACACACACACACGCACACACACATGCACACACGCACACACACACACATGCACACACACATGCACACAGGCACACACCACACACACACACACCACACACACACAGACATACATAACTTTAAATTGATCATCTTCTGCCCCGAGGCACACCCGGCCCTGTCTGGCACCCCCTTCTCTTTACACAGACCTGTCACTCAGGACCAGGTGGGGGAGGGGAGGTTTGCTCTTTTACCCACACAGCACGCTTACCTTGCTTTCCTAAACAAAAGAACACATTCACACCGAGATTCACAAAATTCACGCCACAGCTCTTTCCGTGTAGGAAGTGGTTATTTCAACAGCAGATTTTTTTTTTAATATAATTTCTTCCTTCCTGATTTATTACCTTTTCGGTATTTTATGAAACTCAAATGCACCAATATGAGGAAATGTGTCTTGTAAACCATCTCAGCTTCACAGATTAAAAAAAAAAAAAAGGCTGCTGTCATGCATTGAAACAACACCGGCTGCATTTTATAGCCTTGGGAAGAAGAAGGACTGAGCACATGGGATATTAGGTTTTGGGTTTGTAACCAGGGTAATGTGGCCATATATAGACTTTTATTGGTGAGAAGCCAGCGGCCTCCGCCATCTCTAGAGAATAGGACCTGCAGTGGCGGGGATGTGGCTGGGTGGTAGGCTGCCTGCCCGACAAGCACAAAACCCTGAATTTAAGCCCATCGATACATAAACCAGGAGTGATGCCCATGCCTGTAATCACTGGGAAATGAAGGCAAGAGAAGCAGGGGTTTACGATCGTACTAACAGCTACATGCCTACATTGCTGAGCAGCAAGTTCAAGGCCAGCCGCAGACACATGAGACCCTATCTCAAACGAAGCAAGGTGGGGGGCTGTAGAGGACAGTAACCCTAGCTGCAGATTCCGTGGGGTGTCTGAGAGGGAGGGATCAGCAGTGATGACTGAGCCCAGAGGTGGCCCGACAGCATACCTGGCATATTGGCCAGTATATCTGGGAACGTCAGCCAAGGCAACCCAGGGTCTATTTCTGCCTTGTCTACTCACAGAGCAAAAGTCTCTCGGCACTTATCATGTCTCATGTCCGTCCCCATTATTGCCCATAAGCCTACGCCAGGCCTCTGACAAGTGCTCTACTGTGTTGTGTCCAGGGACAGGGTGCCTTGTCGGAGAGACTACGGAGCTTCAGCATGCAAGACCTCACCACCATCAGGGGTGATGGCACCCCTGCTCCCTCAGACCCACCTCCTCCAGGGACTGGGCGGCCCAGCAGCAAACACGGCCAGCCCAAGATGTCCAGGAGTGCTTCTGAGAGCGCTGGCAGCTCAGGTAGGTCTCTCTACTTCCTTCTCTCACTCTTGAGCCTCATTGTCACGAAGAGGAGCAGTACTGGATCACACACACACACACACACACACACACACATAGGCGCACACACACACACACAGGCGCGCGCACACACGCATGCACGCACGCGCGCACGTACACAAGCGCACACACACACACACACACCCAGCGTCTCTTGCCCCATGGACCTGTCACCAACAGAGATATTTGTTAGATTAAACCAGGTCAGGCGAGGAGCGTGGCCACTCAGGAAGCTGGCCTGAGGCTGTGCCTCGGGCAGGGTAGGTTATGCATCGGAAGGTTACTCTGCCTTCATCGTTGTCTGCCGAGTCGAGTGTTGGGTGCTAGTACCTGGGCCAGTTTTGGAGCAGAAGGTGTAGTCTGGGCTTGGGAGGACTTCCTAGTGTCTCTGGCCCCACACTCAGGTCTCATGGCCCCTGAGCATCTTTTCCCACTCCTCAGGGCCACTGACACCCATAGGCATCCTCTCCCTCTCCTGTCTCCACTTCATCTCTGACTGCCTACTCACATGCATGCTCACAGTCTGTGCCTACCAAGGACCACACTAGGCCTGAGGTCCTTCCAGGATCTGAAACTCTGCCCCTCCGTTTAACTCTCGTGGATAAGCACTGGGCATGAGACTGCCCATGTGGGGGCTTGACCACGAACTGTATTTGATGTGTGGGGTCTTGAGCCTGTCTCCAGAGATCTCAGTAGGTGTGGGTGAGACCCAGCTGTGTAGAATGAGGTGGGAATCCAGTATCTAATCTATCGGCATGGACTTGGAGCTTCTGGAGGTCAGTGAATGACCTGGGAGCTATCAGGGCCTTGGGGAGCAGAGCTGAGTTGCTGGCTGAAAATGGTGGACAGCAGGGCGTATAGAGGACAATGCTGGGTCACACCGTCCCCTGATGGCGGAGTGTGGGGGGTGGTGCCAAGTCGCCAACTTCCCCGATGGTGGAGAGTGTGTTGGGGACTTGCTGGGCCACCCCTTCCCCCTCCTTGTTACAGAATAATTAGGACTTGGACTGTTTGGGAATATGATGTTATGCATGTCCGTCCTGCCCTTAAACATGCAAACCAGGTCCTCCAGAGCCCTTACCATGTGTTATAAGAGGGCAGCGTGAAAGGCACCTGGGCTCCGAGCCCCAGGTCCCAGAGCCTGAGGACTAGCTCATAGTGTAGACATGATAGCACATTCATGCCCAGACACACAATACTATACTCTTTGCCTGGTAACAGTAGTTAGTAAGTAGCTATTGTTACAAATCTTACTATTTCTTTATTCATCCAAGAATGCGCTTTACAATCCTGAAAGTGTTCAGGAGGCCATGGCTTCTCTCTGAGGTAGTGTGCGCCCTGAAATCAGAATGGCCCACACCAAAGCTGGAAGGTCAGGTAGGGCGTCCTGCTTTAGCTGGGAAGGGGCCCAGGTAGCTCTGCATCCCTTTCCCTGTAAGAGTCTCTTTTGTCATTTGAAAGGAGAATCAAGTAGAGGCCGCAGGACAGAAAGGTCACACTCTCGGCTAGGGTCCACTTCCTGCACAACGGTCAACCCCTCTGCTGTGACTTAGGTGTCCGCTGAGAACAGTTCTAAGGCTGGTGGCACCCGGAGCTGAGAAGTGGGCTCACGGGAATGAGCAGGGACAAGTGTGGGGACCACCTCCTGGTGGGACAGGCTCACCCCCCACCTCTGCCACACACACACACATGCACACACTATATACACAGTATACAAAGTAATACATCTGCAAGAGCTCAATGAAGCAAAAAGATGCATGTAAGTATTGAAATGCATGCTTCTTGGGAAGGAGGATGGGTGGGGACTGGACAGAAGCGATGGAGTGGTCCAGGACACGCACGGTGAGGGTGGTCGGCTGAGAAGCGGGGACAAGAGCATTTGCTCTCTGCTTCTAGAGGAAAGAAAAGGAGCAATAAGACACCGGAGCTGCACGCTGTGAGCCCTCTAGCAAGCTTCTGGCAGACAGACCCTGGTTCTGCCTCCCTCTCTAACCGACCTCCACTTGCCCTGCTCGTCATGGCCCCTACGTGTGGCCTGAGGAGAGCACAGGGTCTGAGCTTGGTGGATGCAGAAGCAGTGTTCTTTGAGGCTGAGCCACACACCAGAGCTGACTCACCAGCCAGGAGTTTGCCCTCTGGTTGGCAGGGTTAGGACAGCAGAGACTGATTGTCCTCCCGCCAGAGAGAACTGAGAGGGAGGGACCACACATGGGAATGGCTGGCGTTAGCCACCAGGAAGGGTGCTCTGGGATCTGAGAGAGTGAAGAGAGCCTTCCGTGGAACCTGAGTCATCGGGCCGGCGTGGATTTGGTGAGCGCCTACTAAATGCCAAGATCCACGTGGTCTGGAGACCCATGAATGCAGTGTTCCACGCAGTGGCCAATGAGTCCTTTTGCCAAATGCTCAGACACTAGTTCACGGGGCTGAGAGAACAGTCTGAGCAGGTTTCCTGGAGGACGTTCTGAATCAGACAGTCTGGAAGGAGGGGTTTTGAGGAAGGGATGGCTGTTCGCAGGGGAAACTCTCACCGCTCCCACAGCTACAGGAAGCAGGGCCCATCCCTAGTGGAGGTGGGGTCAGAGGTGACCCTTCCCTCACTGAAGTGTCTGGGGACACCGCCTCTCCCTGGGACCCAACTCCAGGACTCCAGCACACTTCCCTGGGACTTGCTGTTTGCTGGGGCCTGGCTCCTGTTGGGGCGGGGCGGGCTATCTCTGACAGTGTCCCCACCCGATCCGACAGTGTGTACCTGCTGCTCCACCTGCAGGACCCGGAAAGGTGAGTAGCAGCCCGCCTGCCTGCAGCTGCTGGATTCGGCTTGCTTCAGGGGGGCGCTAACCAGGGGCCGGCCGCTGGCCTCGGGCTCCCTGCCAGCTGCATGGGCCGGACGGGGGCAAAACTCTTAAGGCACACATTTCCCTAGCCAACACTCAGGCAGCTGCCGTCAGGACGCTGGCTGGGCTCCGAGATGGCCCCAGGGCCGCCCACTGCCTGCAGCCCTTGACCATCCCGGCCTCTCTCAGGCCGTAGAGTCCCCACCGGGCAAGTGGCTTGGCCCAGAGTGAAGGGGTCTAGATGGAGAGGCCAGGCAGGAAGCATCCTAACCACTTGTGACCTTGCTTTTCAAGTCAAGCCAGTGATTGATTACTCTAAGTTGTCCTGCTTGACTTCCATGAGTCACCAAACCAAACCAGTGTTCGATGAGAGAAGAATTACCCAGCCTCTTAGAAGGAATGTCAGAGACACACACGTGAATCTTTAACCCAATGGGTAGTCCTACACAGCCCCGTGCGATGTGTCCTGAGGACACGAGCCTGCCCATGCTCCCTCGGAGGGAAGAGGCCCTGAGTATTGGGGGAGTCAGCCCTGTTAAAGGAGCTCTGACTTGCCACTTACTAGCTGTGTGGCTTTGTGTGAGTCACCTAACTGCTCTGAACCTGTTTCTTCATCATAAGACAGAGGTGGGGGCCCTGCTTCGCTCCCTGAACTCTTATGGAAATGGCTGTCAAAAGGCTTTTTGAAGGGTGGCTACTGCTACATTTATTTGTGTGTGGGGGCATATGAGGACATGTGATGTGCACGCCATGGCCTGTGGAGGTCAGAGGACAACTTGGGGGAGTCGGTTCTCCCTTTCTACAATGTGAGTTTGGGGGATCAAATTTAGACCATCGGGCTGGGCAGCAGGCACCTTTGACACCTGAGCCGTCTGTCTGGCCCATGACCCCTATTTTACAGGCTGGACCAGCCAGGCAAACGCAGGGTTCTGCGACTCCCACTTCCAGACTCTTGATGTTGTGTGTGCTTGTGTGTGTGTGTGTGTGTGTGTGTGTGTGTGTGTGTGTGTGTGAGAGAGAGAGAGAGAGAGAGAGAGAGAGACAGAGACAGAGACAGAGAGAGACCCACCCCCCACACACACACACACAGACAGAGACAGAGAGACAGAGACAGAGAGACAGAGATGGAGAGAGACAGAGAGAGACACACACAGAGACAGAGAGACAGAGAGAGACAGAGAGGGAGAGAGAGAGAGAGAGAGAGCGCTGGTGGAGCTGTGGTTCTCTGGGGCCAGCTATACTGCTCTCTTAGAAAATGTCCCTCCATTTTGCCTGAACTTAACTAGATGCATTAGGGGCCAGGGAAGGGTCCTGGGCTTTGAAAGCCATAAATAAGTCCAAGACAGTGACAGACGGGGACACTGAGCAAGGACACAGCGGGAGGGCAGCATTTAACCAATCTGGGAAGTTGGGGATCCCATTGCCAGACATTAGCATGTGGGTCTGGTAGACTTCCTAGACATTAGCATGTGGGTCTGGTAGACTTCCTAGGCATTAGCATGTGGGTCTGGTAGACTTCCTAGACATTAGCATGTGGGTCTGGTAGACTTCCTAGACATTAGCATGTGGGTCTGGTAGACTTCCTAGACATTAGCATGTGGGTCTGGTAGACTTCCTAGACATTAGCATGTGGGTCTGGTAGACTTCCTAGACATTAGCATGTGGGTCTGGTAGACTTCCTAGGCATTAGCATGTGGGTCTGGTAGACTTCCTAGGTAACACTGTCCCCAGTTGGCCATGGTCATTTCTGTCCCCCGTTCTGCATGCTGCGTTGTGAATTCCATGAGCCAGAAGAGAACCGCCTAGGACCAGGCCAGTGACGGTCCCTCCTTTCTGCTGCATTCTTCCTCCTGGCTCTAGGATACCTTCACCTATGGGACATCAGTGGTTTGGTTTTATAGTCAAAGTCTGCATACCAGACAATCAGGGATGAGCAGATGGCGGGACTTGTGAATTCTTCAGGCCCCTGTGATGGTGTCTTAGAGTGGATGGGGTTGGGAGAGTGGAACAGTCATAGCAACAGCTGGAAGCATGGACTGGAATGGCTGTGCTTGCAGTCCAGGCCAGGGTGCTTTCGCCCGGCCCTGCCTTTGCAGACCTTAGTCTCCTAGGGTCCTGCTGACATCCAGTACTCTAGAACTTTCTCCCTGGCCCCCAGAGCTCCTTGCAAGGACCCAGCCCATGGTTCCTCCACTTTGCATCCCTCTCTGTTCTTAGGGACAACTCTCCACTCTGGGACTCATTGTCCCTTCTGTAAGGTCTGTGGTCCCTCCAGCTCTCTGTGAGGAAGGCACCCTGCAGG
Source organism: Cricetiscus sungorus (assembly GCA_030556225.1). Classification (NCBI taxonomy): domain Eukaryota; kingdom Metazoa; phylum Chordata; class Mammalia; order Rodentia; family Cricetidae; genus Cricetiscus; species Cricetiscus sungorus. The sequence goes on along the minus strand of JANBXA010000202.1, from coordinate 10,073,800 downwards.
GAAGAGCTGGCAGATGGCTCTGGGATGTGTTTTGTCTGACACCAGGGGCTGGAAGCTTCCACACTTTTCGAGAGGATTCCAGCGGGTCTGGGGTGCTTTTCTCCCGATCCCCTGAAATACCTACAGCATGTGGGGTGTGCCCAGTCCAAAGCATGGGAAGGCTCTAGGCATCCTTGGAGACTTAGGGCCTTAGGGTCCCTGGGCAGAAACTGAACTTTCTAAAGGATTTGCAAATCTAGCTCTCAACTCAGGACAGTGGGGAAAGGGAAGGTGGGCAATTGGGAGGCTGATAGTCACCTCAGAGGACAGTGACAGCTATGGCATTAAAGCTAACAGGCCCGGCGAGCAGCAGATATTAGACACAGCCTATTCTAAACTGTGCCTCCCAGATGCTAGAACATTCTCTCCCAACCTTGGCTTCATTCTGCCCATCAGTCAGTTCCCTGCTGTTCCCTGCATATTTCTGTCTCTTTGTAGATGCCTCTGTTATTACCCCTGTCCACCACCTTTCCTGTCCTCTTTTCTCTTCCTCCCTGAGCTGCCTGTTGTTTGTCTGAAAGGTGTGTATCAGGCCCCTTTTTAAAACCAAGTATGTGGGGCATAAATCTAAGTATGTGTGAGTGTCATCCCAAAGCCCCTTCTCTGACAGAATTCTCTTCTCTCTCCTTGGTGACTGCTGGGGACCTGGATGTAAGTGCTCAGACAGGCATGTCCTTTGAACACATGTGTTGCGTTGCACCCCTAATGTGTGTCGTGTGGTGACATGCACGCTAACCTGGGTGTCCTGCTGCACTGTGGGTGGCTGGCTCAGGCTTGAACTAGCAGATCTGTTCGGGTCTTTAAAGGGCTTAGACTTCCCAGCTCCTCCTTTCAATCCTTTAGTCCCTGACACCGAGCCTGACACCAGCACACGCACATCCCCTGTTGTAGAAGACAGCAGGGACTCCTGTCCTTAAGTAGAAACCACAACCTTGACCCAACTGTGACAGCCCAGGGGACTCCAGGCCTCGTGCTGAAGAGCTGGGAGGAGTGTGGCATGGCCTCTTATGGGACAGCCTGTACCGATACAAGTTCTCAGGGTCCTGGGGTATGGTCTATTGCTGAGGCTGAGCACATATTGGGTCACAAATCCTGTGTTTCCTGTTCTTCAAACTGGTACCATCCCTCGGTGTGGCCACATTCGCTGTGACTTATTTCTTACTTACTCAGCTGATTGCTCCAAAAAGGAAATGAATGTGAGGGAAATATATGTGAAATGTTGACTCAAAGTAGGGAGAAAATGGAAGTTGGGGGACGTGAGAAGGTAGGATCGGGAGAAAATCCTAAAGCCAGCCACCGGGTCACGGAGCGGCTCAGACTGACGCCCTCACAACTCCTAGAGAGGGAAGTACAACTAGCCGGCCGGTGTCCACAGTGCATCAGAGCTCAGAAGTGTGTCTTGTCTGTGTTTACATTCTATCCTGTACGCCAAGGGCCAGGGACTCGGCTTAGTGGTAGGGCACCTGCCCGGTGTGTGCAAAGCCACGGATTTGATTTCCAGCATGCTCAATAAACAAATAAATGTCAACAACACACGTGACAGATGTACAGGGGCCGCCCCAGGAGTTGGGGCTGTTTTTAGGTGGGGTTCTGTGTTGCTTCCATCTGAAGCTATTTCTGTCCCCAGACACCCACACTGGCCTCCTTTGCTCCCAGCCTCTGCCCAGATCAGGGCTGGCTTCTGCTCCTGCCTGTATATCTGGAATGACCTCCCAACCTAGGAGTCACGGCATCACTGCTTTTCAAAATGCAGTCCTTGTTCAAGGTTGTACCGGAGAGTATGAGCAAAGGCCTGTTAGCAGTTTCTGTACTGAGATGGACATGGCTTGTTGGTTTGGTTGGTTTTGCTTTTGTGCCTGAGACAGGGTCCCCACCCTGTGAACCCAACTGGCTTGGAAGTTGCTGTGCGGCCCAGGCTAACCAATGGCAGTTGTTAGGATAACCTAGGTGCATGCCCAACTTATGGGGTGTTTACCATTACTGTGGGTGATTGTGGTTTGGATGCGCAACCTCGGTAATTAGATACCCAGGGATCCTGCTGTATCTCTGGGTTGTCTTCTGATGCCCTGATGACTGATCCAGGGAAAGCTCTGGAAGCAGGATTTAAGGGGGACCAGCACACACCTTTTCCAGGCCTAACCTCAGCCAGTGCCCAGCCCCATCCTCGGGATGAAGGTTTTTGATGGGTAGGCCTGGGCCTTATGCTTCCTCCCAGGCAGAAGCAATCTGTGTCCAGAGAATGTCCTGGTTAGTGTGTCATATTCCAGTGCAGAGCAGAGATCTCTGAGGTGGAAACAGGCCCCCATTCTGCTTACTGCAGTGGTAGTACTGGCTGAATGCCCGGCCACAGAGGCTTGGGGATGTGAGGGATGAGCAGCCACAACCTCACAACCTCAGGAAGTGTTCTGCTGAGCTCAGACAGGGTGGCTGACAAGAGAACCAGGAGCTGTAGGGAACAGACTATACACAGAACTGGGGGCCAGAGCAACGAGGCCCTGGAGAGCCAAAGTGGTCGAGAAGTGTCACGGAGTCGCTGTCCTCTAGGTCAACAAGCTGACTTAGGCAGTGGGGGGACTAGGAAACAAGGACTTGGAGTCCACAGAAGCACAAAGTGAAGAAAGGGCACATTTACAATGCCGGCTCTCCACCACTGCTCTGCGCGGCCTGCTGAAGGCAGCTGTGTTCTCGTGCTGCCCTCTGCTGGCTGCCGTGGAGCACAGCAGCGCAAACTGGAGACTTGTAGTTGGCTTCAGTTGGGTTCATACTGGCTGCTGTCACAGAGCGACCAGCCCTGGACTGACAGATGGAGCCAGTTCTGTAGGAGCAGTAGCAGGGTAACCCGGAAAGAGCTCAGGTTTGTGTGCAGATGTCAGAATGGTGGAACCACTCGAGCTGTGGGCCCTCTAGCTCTACCTTCTGTGACTCTGGGTGATGACAACATACAAGGAATAGACAGACATGTCTGTGGATGCCAGATAAACTGGGTATGGGCAGATAATAATTTGCATACTAACTAAGCTAGCACATCCTGGCTCGGTAACACGGCTGCACTTAGTGGGCCAAGTTAAACCCTGGAGCTTCGCCTATATTCATTCAAGCTGGACTGAAATAGGAATCTTGCTGTCATGTGGGGGTTGGGTGGCGGATATTGCGATTTTGCATCTAAATGAGGGCCCTCTGCTGTCTAGCACCAGGTCCTTTGAAATGGAAAATCTGTACAGTGCAGCTCAAAGTTATCCCTTGAGGACTCTTGGCATTTCACATCCCATCTCTTACAGAATGCCTAGTGCTGCATGCACAGGGTACTGACCGCACTGTCAACACTGCCTGTGCATACAGTTTAGAAAGCCAGGCGTCACTCCTCAGGAGCACGGCTCTCATTTTTTTGGAGGAGAGCCTTCCCTGGGCACTCCTCCGTGTCAACTCATGCATGTAAGCACCAGGACGTGGCAGGTCTCAGAGCATCTCCTCCCATCCTCCTGGTAGCTGTTCAGTGGCTTCTGAGCCTACATTTGACTATGTACATGCTGCCGAGTCTCCCAAGTACACCTTCACCCACCGCCCAGCCCGCCTAAAGACAGTGGAGCTTCTCCAGACTTGGGCCCCGGCTGTTCTAACAGGTTTGTGGTGCTGTGTACCTAATCTCGCCCTCCCTGCCCCTTTGCACACTGACCCCCCTCCCGTCCACTGTACTTTGTCTCCTCTGTTAGATGGACATTAAGTGGTTGAGGGAGAAGTGAATGAGGGTGGTGTGAAGTCATGGGAGCCCCACCAGGTCCAGAGCCCACTGGCGTTTTCTGACGAGGAGGAGGAGGACCTGTTGGAGTTCATGTACAAGTATAAGGCACCGAGGAGGGCGGAGTTGCCCCTGGAGGTACATGGTGTCTGGAGGTGGGGGCTGGATCGTGTTTGCACTAGAGATTTGGGGGTCCTGAGAATGGTCTCACCTGTGATACTCAACAGTCTGAGTGAATAGGGGAAAATGACTTCCCTATCAAATAAGGAGGACAAGGTAGCCTCTAGTGACTTGACAAGGGGTGTGTGCGAGGGGGCGGGATCAGTTCTAGGGATGGAAATCAGTAAGTGCCTCTCCAGATGAGCCATTTCCCCAGCACCACAGTTCTTGAAAGTTACCAGGAAACGACATACTTTGTGGCCAGGTGGGATGTAGATGGGTTTGGCAGCAGGGGGACCAAAACTGGCACTCATGGCTGTGTTCTGTGACATAATGGAGAGTCACTAGTCATGGGCTCAGGACAAAGCCACTCGGTTCCTCTCTGGTTCCCTGTGTACTGAGCTCTCTGGCCTGAGGTTCCACTGTGAGAATGTCATGATTCACAATCTTGTGAGGATCAGATAAGATGCTGAGAAACATTCCCCTTGACAAGCGTGGAAGCCTAGCTTTCTCCTTCACTCTGAGACGAACACTATGGCCAGCTCAGAGGTAGGAGTCCCTTCATTCCTGCCCAAGGTGGATCATTTCCTTTCATATGTTATTTCCCCTGCTCCTTCTCCAGTGCTCCCATATACACGAGGCAAGCACCCCACCACTGAGCTGCCAGTATAGATAAGTTCTGGGTACTGGCCTCAGAGCCTGGGAAGCCTCAAGATGGGGAGAGTTCACTCTAAATATCCCAGGACCCAGGGATTATGCTTTTTTGTTTTGTTTTTGCTTTCAAGACGGGGTTTCTCTGTGCCCTAGCTGTCCTGGAACTTGTTCTGTAGATCAGGCTGGTCTTGAACTCACAGAGATCCACCTTCCTCTCCGAAGTGCTGGGATTAAGGATGAGCACCACCACCGCCTGGCTTTTTTTTTTTTTTTTTTTTTTTTTTTTTAAGACAGGGTCTCACTTTGTAGCCCAAGCAGGGCTCAAACTCCCTCTGTAGTAGATGCTGGCCACAAACCCCTGATCCTCCTGCCTCCACCTCCTGAGTACTCCATCACAGGTGTACACCACCGCCCCTAGCTGTGGTGCTGTTAAAGCTTTGCACATGGCTCCCTGCTCACTGCAATGTCCAAGACACAGGTGCCCAAAGAGGGAGGTTTCCATTGCTGTCTCAGCCTATGTCCAGAAGTGAGTGGTGAACCTTTCTACCAGGGAAGCCATGGCCTTACGGGTCTGGGGACACTGGACCTATCACTTGGGTGCTTATCTTGCTCTAGGCTAGTCAGTCACCAAGAGACAGTGATGAAAGGGGCAAAGGTCTCCCATCAGTCTGGTGGGCAGTGAAGGGTGGTACCCCACTCCCTGGGCCTGGGTACAAAGCCGTCTGCTGTGGGGCATATACAAAACACTATGAGAAAAAGGAGCTGGCGGTGCAGAGCTCATGGGTAGAGCGACTGTTCAGCAATGTGTGAACCCTGGGTTCAATGCTCTGGTATGGGAGGGAAACAAAGAAACATTTAGCCAGGTGTGGAGCCCATAGGTAATCTCAACTCACTCGGGAGGCTGAAGCAGGAGGACCACAAGTTTGATGCCAGCCTGGCCTACAAAATGATCTTGTGGCCACCTTGAGTTACAAGTGACTTTTGAGCTGTACAAGACAGAGAACGGGGGAATAGGGCTTCCAGTCATAAGGGACCATGGTATCAAAGCACAGTGGAGAAAAGTTCTGTCCTCACTGACGTGGACTGGGGCCAGCTCTGTGAGCCCCATCGGTGGCATGTGAGGAGAGCACCCCTTTTCTTTACTTCAGTTGCAATGCCTCTTATGGTTTGTGCCCCCTCTGAGAGAAGTAGTCCCTGCAGTCATCGTTGGGGAGATGGATGAGGTGGTGTTGGTCTTTGTTGTGTAGCTTCCTGGACAGTAAAAGCTTTCCACTTTTCATTTGAAACAAGAAAGGCATGCCACTGTGCACAGCCCTTCTCTTTGGACTCAGGAGGCTGTGATGGCTTTCTCACGGGGCTCAGTGTCACCTCACAAAGTGCAGGGGTGGGACCCCAGCTCTACCCACTAGGGAGGGGGCTGAGCAAAGAAGGCGATGTCTGGGTATCTTCCCCAGATGCCGTTCCCCAAGATTCCATCACTCAAGCCACATGGAGGATGCCCTTTCTCTGCTTTCTCCACCAGGCACCGCCTAGAACCCTTCGATCACGCTTCAGGAAGAAAAGTACCTCATCCTCGGCCACTGAAACCACGTGAGTGAGATGAGCCAACAGCACCGGATCCACAGACGTCTCCCCTCTGCCTTAAAGAGCTAGTCACTAGTAACACAGAAGTGCGCAGGCTGGGTGTGCTTTGAGTGTGCAGCCTCGCAGACATGGCCTTTACTCCTCCCCTCTTCTGCCGTTGAGAATTTTCTGTTCTTCCCTTTTTGTTTCTGGGGGAGAGGCTAAAGGGAAAAGGTGGTGGTGGAGGGTGACCTTTCCGTCTTCTGGGGTTAGTAATTTTCCGCAGTTGATTCGTCATTGTGGCCACAATGTTTTTAGACATATAAGCACTCTTACCCTGCTGCTGAGATGGACGTTTGTAATTTATTTGTTGCATAGTTTTTAGTCCTGTAAATGCAAACGAAGTGATCTTTCTAAAAAGCCTTTTTGTTGTTCTTGGTACTAATACATTGGACTATGATGTATATATTACGGCTTTTAGCTTAATGTAATGAACTTGCAAGGGCTGCCAGAGATTCTGGTGAGAGAGAGAGAGCTGCAAAAATCAGAAATGTAGACAAATACTTTGATCCTAGACAATGTCTCAACCTGCTTACAAAGCCAGTGCCAGTAGGGCATGCCTTCTGCTGGAAGATGGCCCTCGTTCAAGTGGCCGTGCAGCCCGCAGAGCTGAGCTGAGCCAGGAGTGCAGGATCTCAACCACAGGAAGGAAGGCTGCTGAGTCAGGAAAGAGGTTCAAGATCGAAGCTTCTGGGGCCACTGGACCTGCCTCAGGCAGGCAGGTGGCTCACCCTTAGCAGAACGTTTGCGGAGCCAGGAGACTCACCTGCCGGAAAAATTCCAAGTATCTCAGAAACACTTGGCAAGAGTATTTCTCCTTCAGGGACCAGTGCTGTGGCTGATTTCTCCAGGAGGGAGAGCCTACACCTGAGCGCCTTGCTTTAGAGAACACTAAGAGAAAAGGCTAGAACTAGGCTTTGTTTCAGATGTGCTCACATAGCCACCGGAAGGCAGGGTCTGGGGTGGACTGAGGCTGGGATCCAGGGCCAGCTGGCCCCTCTGGCTTGTGTGGAAGATGAACAGGATGGACTGGCACTCATGCTCACTCATGTCTCCGTGGATGCTTTATACAAGGCAGGACCACATTGAGAATTTTGACAAGTGTTTGACTTAGATGACATGGTGTGGTCTAGGGAGCTGTGTCCCGTCCCCCCGTTCCCTCCCCCCCACCCCGAGAGCTGAGCCAAACTGTAGGGCTAGTCCATTCATTTGTGCTTAGAATCAGTGTTTTCTTTCCATGTAATGCACGCAGTTACTCACATGTGGACAGTATGCGCTGAAGACTAGAGAAGCAGTGTTGTGTACCACAGAGAACTATCAGCAACGGCAGACAGGCTGGGTCACAGCGCTCCGTTACTGAGCTCCAGACGTGCACTGGGAGACTGCCAGGCTACTTTCGCTGGACCCTGGCCACTTCACAAAGGATTTTAGCTGAAGTTCATCGCTGCCAGATACACCTAATGAAATTCTTCAAAAGTGGTTTTGTATCTTAGAACTAACCCCAGGGAACTAACTCAAAAGCTCATGACGGGGAGGGCAATTAGTCAGCCCGTGGCCCACACCCATCTGAAGCCGTTAAGACAAACATCTGTCACCCAGCAGCTCCCGACAGGTGAAATGATAGCCTGTGAATGTGCGAGCCTGTCGGTGGCTGTATCTGGGATGAAGAGAAACAGGTGCAGAAAAGCGGCTTTGCAGCTCTCCACCCCCAATAATAAACGGCTTTAGGAGCAGAGTTGAAGCCCTATATTTTCACATTTTACAGCGGAGGTCACAACACGTTAGGCTCTCGAGTTTGTGCTCAGCTATGCCAAAATCTTCTGCAGCGCTCTTCTTAGACATACTGTATTACTTCTTGTTCAAGGTTTAAAATATACAGGTATCTACACTGTCATCTCGCTGTAAATGTAACTACTTTTCCTTCAAGTGTTGACCAGAGGGTCGCCTCCTCTCTTACAGACACTAGAGCCGAGCGCAGCTGTCTTGTTTCTCGAAAACTGTTTACTTTTCCGACACGCTGTGCATTTGTATGTGGACTGACTTATGATGTGAATGCCCCTGTCTGTGTAGTCCGTGGTGCTGTCTAGAGAAGATAAACGAATGTTCTACTTTGCTGACTTAGCACGGGCTGTTTGCGAGTGCCAGCTGGAAGGTGTGCACTTGTGTCAGCTGAGTCACTTGCCTCAGAGCCCATGCTCATGGCTGAAGTGGTGACTCGGGGTCTCACGCTTATCAACCCGAGGTTTAGTCACAATCTCTCCTGTGAACAGCTGGCTCACTCTGCTGGCCTCTGATGTGTGTGCTCTCCGCGGTAAACCGTCCGCGTGTGTGTGTTAAGAGCGCGTGCCAACCGCAACCATCGGTAGCCGTCCCAGTTCTTGCGCAGTATTTGAAGTATCTGAGTGTGGAAGATGTGCTCACCTTCGACAGTGGCACTCAGAAGCTGGCAGTCTGGATTGTGACTGTGCACATTTCCTCTAGTTTATTTCCGAAGCTTCTAGAATGAGCTGTGATGAAATAGTATACTGGACTGTCTCTAAGGGATGTCAGCTGCAGTATTCCAAAGGCGGAGGCTCTGCTGTTTTGTTATAACGCCCGATCAGCATCTTGAATAAAGTCTTAACATTTTTCTTTAAAAAACAAACAAAACTGTAATGTTGGCCTTATGAAAAAAGAGAAAATACGTAAAAAAAAAAAAAAAAAAAAAGGTTTGTTATTTTGATGGTTTTTAAACTATTACTGGCCCAGACCAGCAAGTCATTCCTCAGTGGTCTTAAGGGTGAGTACCAGGAGATGAGAAGATAAAGAAGATAAAAGCTGGGGTTGGGAGGTCATGCACAAGCTATGTCTTATCCCAGACAAGTTTATTAAGAAGTGCAGCATCTTATATATAGTGTTTGGGGAGGGAGAGGGTGGCGTCAGCAGAAAGCCATCGTATGGTGGGATGAAGACAGCAGGAAGCTGATCAAGCAGGGCTGCACACAGGGTACCCCTAGTGCATCAGACCCAGCACACGTCAGCATTGTGTGAAGAGAACTCCAGTCTCTTCAAGGGAAAAGGCCAAGTTCCTAGAAACCAAAACCTTAACTACAGCAACCCCAAAATACCTTTAAAAAATGTGGATAGGGCTGATAAGAAGTAAAAGTACTTGCCAACAAGCCTGATGGATTGAGTTTAAACCCTGGGACACACCAGGCAGTGTGGTGCATGCCTTAATCCTAGCAAAGGCAGGTGGATCTCTGAGTCAGAGGCCAGCCTGGTCTACAGATCGAGTTCCAGGACAGCCAGAGCTACACAAATAAACCTTGTCTTGAAAAACAAAACAAAACCAACAATAACAACAACAACAACAAAACCCAAATAAACCAAACCAAAACACAAACAAGCAGCCCTGGAATCCCACGGTAAAAGGGAAGAAGGTACCCCTGCAAGTTGTCTTGTGACCTCCACTCGCATGCTGTGGCACACATTTCCCCCTCCCCACATTAAACAAGTAAACTGCAATAGCATTTTTTTTTTTTAATTTGGGAGGGGTCTAAGAATGTAGTTCAGTTGGCAGAGTGGCCAACTAATATGCACAAAGGCGTGGGTCCTGTTCCCACTGCCATATAAACCAGATATGGTGGGACACACCTGCAACCCAGCACTCAAGAGGCAGAGCAGGAAGAGCAGACGTTCAAGGGAACCCTCAGCTACATAGAGACTGAGGCAGACCTGGGGTACAACGAGACCCTGGCTCAAAAATACAAAACACACGTAAAAATGATAAACAATGCATTAGTTTAGAAGTTTAACTGTGGAAGGTACCGGGTTAGAAAGAGCACTGGGAACTGGCACCTGTGAAACCAGGAATAGTTAGACTTTTGTGAGCATCTGGGTAGCTGTTTCCTTGAGCGTTTCTTCACTTGCAGGCAGAGTAGCTCTGCAGGATGAAACAGGCCTGGGCACGTGCCTGGAAGGATGCCTTTAGCATTCCGCATCCCTTGCCTTTAAACCATGAACTTCAGACACCGGGCCTTAGCTGTCACAGAGTGCTGTACAGAAGGCACGAGGCACAGGGTTCCGTATCCAGCACCACAGAAACAGGATGTGACAGCACATGCCTGCCATCCATCCCAGAACCCAGAGAGGTAGGGACAGGAGGATCAGAAATCCAAGGTCATCCTCGGTTACACATGAACTTAAGGCCAGCTAAGGGAGACTATCCCAAAAACCAACCAACAATAAGACAGCAGGCTCCCTGCGGCTTCCCTGGGAGGTCAGAGAGGACCATGGAGCATCAGAGTTAACCACAGAGTGTTTTCACAGTACACACTGGAAAATAAGCAGTAAGAAGAGATGGGAAGAAAGGCTGGTAATCCATTCATTTACTTATTTACTGACCAGGGCCACGCACCAGCAGAGTTGACAAGTAGGAAGCAAAGTCACACAACTTCAGAACTGCATTGGTAGAATTATGAAGCACTTATACTAGTGTCAGATCCGTCATTTGTTGATTAAGATCGAGTTGTCCTATCTTATTAGAAAACCAAAGGAAGCACACAAGACCCTAAATAGTTAGATAGGGGTTCTAGGATATACAAGCTGTATTTTAGAGTATTTATTTAAGCCTCTACAAGCTTTAGCTGCCTCCAAATTATATCAGGGATAAATGCTAGCTCCTCTAAAAGGCTAGCATGAAGCCCAGCAGATTTTTGCAGACATACTGAAATATAGCAATGAATTACATGTGAATAAACAAGTATACATATACTTGAACATCATTTAGGCACACTTTACTGTCACATTAAAAACTCAGCTCTGATGAAAGGCTGCCTACCCACTAACGAAAGCTGCGTGGATGGAACACCTTTCCATCCTGTAGTGTGCCTGCAGCCCTCTACCCCAGCCTGTGGCTGCTGCTCCTTGCTGCCAAGCCTGTCCTTGCCCACGGGGGAAGCCAAGGTGCTGAGGCCATGTAACAGAGACCCGAATCGTCCGCACTGACTCCAGAGAAGTTATGAGCCTGTGCAGTGTCTTCCTTCTGTGGTGCCAGCTCTTCCCAGTGCCGCAGATGTCCTAGAAGCAGGAGCTGTGCAGGTGAGGGACTGCAGAAGCCACCCCAGGCGGGAAGAGCCCCGGAACAGAAGCCACCTGGTGAATGAGGTGCTCATGTTTTGCACATGTGGTTCCACATACATACATACATACATACATACATACATACATACATACATACATGCCCGGCCTTCTGGTTTCACATCATTCCACATCTCTCCATGTAATGCACGCAAGCACTGGCTTCAATGAATGGCCCTCGAATTCCTGGCCTGAATGCCACAGAACTTCAACTGGTTATCTTATTCCACTAAATAGAGGAATTTCACATTATCATCCAAGGCTTCAAACAGTAACTCATTCATAACTCTATTTAATGGGAGTTTTCAACTTGGCAAGCTGCTGTTTGAAAATGTTTCCATTTCTACCTTGCTGATTTGAACTGTAGCCATCACTTGCCACTCTTTAAGTAAATAATATGTAACTCTTGCATCATTTTTCCCATTCAAGTACTAACAGGTCTGGCCCTGCTTAGCTTCTGAGAGCAAATAAAATCATGCGTATTCAGGGTGGTGCGGCCATAATCTCTTGCCATTTCTAAAATGAGTGATACTGTTGCCCTCTAGCACAGCTGGCCAGTCTCATCAAATGACAGACACTACTTACCCTTAGTTTCTCCAATGTGTTTTTAGAGAATTCTAGAAAAAGCCTATTCTAACAAATAAAAATAAGAAATCTCAAGTAGATAAACTTTAAAAAAATACAGTGCATCTGAAAAATTGGGCAGAGGGTTGCAGAGACAGTTCAGGGTTAGGAGGGCCTGGCTGTCCTTGCAGAGGGCCCAGCACCCACGCAGAGCTCACAAGCATGTATGACTCCAACCTCCTGGCTCCAGGGACACCAGGCACCCACCTGGTGCACATACATACATACATGCATACATGCATACATGCATACATACATACATGCATACATACATACATGCATGCATACATACATACATACATACATGCAGACAAAACACTCATATATATTTAAAAAAAACAAAAAAAATTAAAGTTGGAAAGGAAAATTGGGCAGAGTTTATTGTATAGCTGTGTGTTTCATGTGGAAAGATGATTTACTTTTATGAAAAGTATCCTGTTACACCGGGCAGTGGTGATGCACACCTTTAATCCCAGCACTCAGGAGGCAGAGGCAGATGGATCTCTGGGAGTTAGAGGCCAGCCTGGTCTACAGAGCGAGTGCCAGGACAGGCTCCAAAGCTACTGTTACAAAAAAATGAATATAACTGTCATAAACACGAAGATACATACAAAACCACAGTATTACCCTATGTCACCTCTACACAAAACTGCTCACCACTGCTTTTTTACTCCAAATGAACCTGCTAATCCAACTAAGAGGGTCTGGATTGGATCTTGACCCAAAACAGGCAAGCTCTACACTGCATGGTGCATGGGTTAAGGGTTACGATGAAAAGGCAAGCTGGTCCACTTTAGAGGCCCTTGGCAATTAGACAGGAGAGAAGGCAAGGGCTGAGGGCTGAATGTTAAAAGGAACCTCAAAGGTTCAAACGGAATAGTCTGGGGACATAAATTTTACATAAGCAAAAGAAAAGATGAGAAGTGATGGATAGAGTCACATACATTGACGGAGCCGAGGCATAAAGCCTCATCATCTCCTGCTCCATCCAATCCCTGCCCCTCCCAAAGCTGGGGTGAAGTCTCGGCAGGAGACCAAACTGTGAGGTGGTCCCTGAGTTCCAAGGCATTTAATTCTTGAAATGTGTCATGCACCATATTAAGGATAGGCACACAGGATGCTGTTTGGTATGTGCAAGGCCCTGGATGCAAACTCAATCCCGCAAAAAGGCCCACTGTGTGTCTTTTCATGTTTTCCTTACTCGAGCTCCCTTGCAACTGACGGAACAAAGAAAGCCTTTACCATTTTTTGGAAATAATGCACAAAAAAATTAACGTTTAGTTCCAGGAATATTTAATGCATGGCCTTTTAAAGCACAATGGTGGTATTCTACATTTGTCAATCAATTGGTATAGTCTACGTTTACCTCATTCTCACTTCTGCAAGGACATCACACACACAAAGATCCACCGTCCACAGCTGGGAGCCTATGAAAGCTCGGAACTACACTCGCAGGTTCGTCCGGTCATGGTACATCAGGTAAGGGTCATCGGCATACCAGTTGCGCCTCTTCCAGAAAGACGTGGTCATTTTATCTAGAAGTTTGCTCTGGGTCTTGCTGCAGAACACAAATTCCCTCAAGCGCTTTTTTCTTGCCGTTGACTTTTTCCACAGTTTTTTCTTATAGCCAGCCTATAAGATAACGTTACAAAGACATTTTAAATCACAAATGCAAGCAGGGCGTGGTGGTGCATGCCTTCGATCCCACAGGTGGCTGTGGATGTCATATTTATAGAATTCTAATTGATGGCCCTATTCATCATCACTAGCATCCTTTGAGAGGACTCTGCAACAGGAACACACTGAAAACACTAGAAACCTTAGTTTCTAGGTCAGAAATGGAAGCAAGGGACACCTGGATGAAACCATGCCACAGAAAATACTTCCAGATTTCGTAATCAGTGTGAGTTAACATACCCACCCAGACTTGCTTTTCTTTTCTTTTTTTCTTTCTTTCTTTCTTTTTTTTTTTTTTTGATTTTTCGAGACAGGCCTTGGCTGTCCCAGAACTCACTCTGTAGACCAAGCTGGCCTCAAACTCACAGAGATCTGCCTGCCTTTACCTCTTCAGCACTGGGATTAAAGGCATGTGACACCACAGCGTGGTGACTTTTGTTTTTCTATAAGTTTTGATAAAGCTGGCAAAATGGCTTAGGCAATAAGGCGCTTGTCTCACAAGCCTATGACCTGAGTAGATTCTTGGAACCCGGGTAAAAAGGTAGAGGAGTGACTGACTCCATACAGTTGCTCTCTGACCTTCAGGGCATGCTGTGGTATGCCCCCTACCTAGTAATGACAAACTTAAGAAAGTAAATATATAAAATTAGACTTTGACGAGGCAGGACTCTGTGCACGAGACACAAGCTGGGATGGGTACTCCTGAAGAGTTTATCAGGACTTCTACAGTAACCAAGAGTTCAGAGCCCAATTTCAGGGACAAGCAGGGGCTAGAGAGGTGGCCCGTGGACTAAGAGCATTTGCTATTCTTGCAGAGAACCCAGGTTTGGCTCCCAGAACCCACAAGACAGCTCACAATCATCTTTAACTCTAGTCCCAGGAGAACAAATGCCCTCTTCCGGCTTCTGCAGGCACCAAGCATGCACACGAACATGCAGGAAGCACATACACATAAAATAGATAAATCTAAAAACAAACAAAAGAGCGACTAGAAATGAAGGAAAGGAAATCACTCATTTCACACTAAAGGCCTGGCATAATAAAGGGGAAACACTATTTTGAATGGTTCAAAAAGAACCGCCAGAACCGGCGTGCAGCTTCTTCTGGACACCTGAGCTCCTGCTGACCAGAAACAACCTTGTTTCAATGAAGAAATGAGCTGAGTTCTAATCCACACATTCATCTACAAATTTAGGGCTCTCTTTAAGATAACTGACAATCCTCTCAACCTTCCAATAGTGACTGTACCTGCCTTATGAAGACTCTGCCACTCTGAATAATCCTTTGCTTTATCCACTTTTATGCCCTTTCTCTGCACAAGGGTGGACAGAGTTGCCTGCAAAGCTGGCACCCCAGCGCCACACAAAAGAGCTGTTCATGATTTGAGAGAGCATCATGGTTAGGCTCACTGAATTCAGCTGCATCTTGATTTCCTGTCTTTCAATCAGGTAACAGTATAAATACTTACTTTCCTCCTGAGCCAAAGGCCAGAATGAAGTCGAAGGAACCGATGCACGACTGATTTTACTGTCTTCCTCTTGCCTTTCCTTGTGCTGCAGTACGTTAGAGTTCTGACAGGCGGCTTCGGGACACTGGGAACCAACGCAGCCACTCTAAATACAGTTTGTAAAATGTAGCAATCAGCCGACTGAAGGACAAGACCATTACCCTGCTCCACTGGAGGGAACTGACCTTTAACACACTTTACTTCAAGTGACACTAAGCACAAAGAATGGCAACCTCCCCACCTTCAAGCCTTCTAAAATCTGCCCCTTCAGGGAGCAGAGGAGCCTGTGCTTAGCACATATAAGATTCTAGGTCCAATTCCTTAACACCAAAAATAAAACCCACCCACTCAATCACTCAGAAAGAATTTATCCTACTATGGTTTTTGTTTTTTTATTTTTTGAGACAGGGTTTCTCTGTATTACTTTGGAGCCTGTCCTGAAACTTGAACTGTAGACCAGGCTGGCCTCGAACTCACAGAGATCCACCTGCCTCTGCCTCCCAAGGGTGGGATTAAAGGCGTGCGCCACCAACGTCCAGCTCCTACCATGTTTTAATCAGTTTCCGATCTGGCTGACTCTGAGTATCAGCTGCTTGAGGAGATCAGTTTGATTATCTTTGTGCACTTTCTGCAAGGTCAGTGCTGGGTACCCACGGGTGCTTAACTGAGTATCTCCTGACTGATTGACTACCACACAGCAAGCCACACAAGCTGAGTGTCTCATTTGCCCTCTGGCTTGCCTGACACCTTCCATCTGGAAACCACATGAACAGCATCAGAAATGAGCCCAGGAGTGGAGGTAGGTATCACTAGTACAGCACTAATTAGCCTAGCACATACAAGGCCTTAGGTTCCTTCCCCAGAGCCGAAAATATTGAGAAAGCTAGGCATGGTGGTGCATGCCTGTAATCCTAGCACTCGGGGACCGAGCCAGGAGGGTGACTATAGGTTTAAGACGGCACAGCAGGATGGGAAGGAAGTGCTCTGTGCACTGTTCCTGTTCCTGGCATCTAGGATACCAATCCTATTTTCCGCCTCAGTCAGGCGGTGTGTATCATAAACCCCAGGCGAGCAAGATTATCTACTTCTAACGCCTTGACCACATTTTATGGATTTTGCGCAGTAGGGATAGAAGAAAGAACTTCACCAATGGGGCGGAACAGCTGTACCGGAGCTACACGCCCAGCCTAGACACAAATACTTCAAAAAAGCTGGTGTAAATACTGTCTAAATGTGTAATTGGAATGTACTCTACCTATTCAGGACTGTTGCAGTATGCCCATGTGTCAGGGTTCTGACAGATGCGACAAGGCTTGGAGCAAAGGAAACAATTGGTGTCTGAATATGTCTAAAATGAATGGTGCACAGTGCGTTCTTGGCATAGTTCCGATAGGTTGATGATGCCAAAACATTCAGGGGACGTAATATTCCTGCAAAGACAGAGAGAAGATCATGTACTGAATATATTCAAACACACACACCCATATATATTGCATAGAAACCAAGTTAGACCTACTAGAAGGTTTCTGAGCACCAGATACACAGAGGAAGTTTTTTACCAACTTCACTGATATGTAACTTACGATAAAATTACCCATCTTTATATACACAATGGTTTTTACAAAACGTAGAATTCTACAACCATCATATACTCCAGGCTGATATTTATTAGCCCTATGCCCAGCAATGAGGAACAAGGTATGTGTGAGCTTAATTGTTCCTTGATTCAGTGTAGTGGCAAGTCAGAGACATGGCAGCTGGACGGACAGAGTGGAGAGAAGACTCAGAGGAAACCACAAGAGCTGCTTCCGTTCCCCTGACAGTGACAGACATGCCGGCAGTGACCTCACCTGTAATCTCAACACTGAAAAGTGAAGTGAGGAGAATCAGGAATTCAAGGCTATCCTTTGCTACACAGCAAGTTTGAGGTCAGCCTAAGCTGCACTAGACCCTTCCTCAAAAATACAAACATAAAACAGAGGCAAACAAACAAACAAAATCAATAGGGGCTAGAGAGGGGACTCAGTGGTTAAAAGTGAATACTACTCTTGCAAAGGATCTGAGTTTGGTTCCCAGGCCCACATCAGGTGGTCCACACCCCAGGAGATCTGCTGCCTCTGGCCTCCCTCGGGCACCTGCACTCATGTGTGCCCATGAATGTGCAATTGCACGCGCACACATGTACGCATACGCGTGCACACACACACACACACACACACACACACACACACATACTACACATAATTAAAACAATTGTTTTGAAGGGCTAGGTGATGGCTGAGTGAGTGAACTGCTTGCTATGAAAACTTGAGTTAGAAGCCCCAGCAGCCAAGCAAAAGCTGAACACAGTACCACCACAGTACTGGGGTAAGCAAGGGGTAGAGACAGGCATTTGCCAGAAAGATCCAGGTTTAGTGAGACATCCCATCTCACACACACACACACACACACACACACACACACACACACACACACACACACACTACACACACAAATAAGCCAAAGAGCCACAGGAAACAATGTTAACGTCAAGCCTCCTCGTGCACATGTATTGGCATGCACACCTACCCACCCACATACGTGTGCACACACAAACTCAACTGAAAGGAAAACAAGAAAATAAACACTTCCAAGGAGGAGGAGAACCCACTTTGGGTAGGACAAACAAACAACATTAGCAAAAGCCTTGGTGCCGAACCATTTGGCTACAGATGGGAACAGCAGGAACAGGCCTGCCAGAGGCTGTGCGCTGCTTCCCAATCACAGCAGAAATGCCCAGGATCAGGCAGTGGGAATGGGGCCAGGCAACAGAAGGCAGAGCTGAGAAGGCAGAGATATGTGAACTGGAGGCTACCGCCTTTGCCAATCCTCTCCCTCGAGGCCACTCTGCAAATCAGGGAGGATCTAGCACTTTCTAACCAACTTTAATGTGAGACTCAAGAACATACATGCTAAAAATGTTTCCTGACATAATGGAAATGTCTTATGATCAGAATTTGATGATGATTTTGTCATCAAGCTAGATGCATAAAAATGAGTATTTTAGAACCAGGGAAATGACCTAGATGTTAAAGTGATTTCTATACTAACATAAGGCCTGAGTTTGATGCCCAGAATCCGTGTAAAAATCTGAGCACACTTGTAATTCCAACACTGGGGAGGTAGAGACAGGTGGATCCCTGGGTTTGTTGGCCAGCCAGCCTAATCAGTGAGCGCCACATCCCACAAAGACCCTGTCTTAAAAAAACCAAGATGGATTGCTCCTGAGTGTGACACCCAAGCCTGTCTTCAGACATGTACCTATATGCACACACATGTGTACACACTCTCATACACAACCATAAATAAAGTATAGTAAATTCTACTCCAATAAAGTTAGTTTAAAAAAAGAGAAGTCAACCCCGGCATGGAGGCCCAGGCAGGTTAAGACTGATACTTGGGAGGCGAAAGCAGGAGATCCAGAGCTCAAGGCCAGAATGGGAACAAGAGATTCTATCTCAAAACACAAATGCTAGCAACAATTTGATCTAGGTGTGGAGGCCCATGCCTGCAATCCCAGCACTCCAGAGACAGAGGCAGATAACTACAAGTCGAGGCAAGCCTACAGATAAAAAGCATGTTCCAGATTAACCTGGGCTACATACAAACAAAAAACACAAAAGCAAACTCTGCCTAATCCGGTAGCCAAGTAGAACGGTGGTCCAATGTCCATTGATTTTGTTAAACAAGTGGGGTAGTGTGGTGTATAAATGACAGGGTCTCAACCAGCCTCGTTTCAATTTTAGCTCTACTACTTACCCAGCAGGGTGAACAGGGACCAATTATTTAACCTCCTTATGGAGAAGGTTACATGAGATAAAACACTGAAGTGATTTAAGAGGGCTTGGCTCAGAGAAAACACTTAAAACAGTGCTAACGGCGGATAACGATGTGCTGAACCTTGATCCGGGGCCCAAACATCTGGAATCTCAGCACCTGGGAAGCTGAGGAGGATTGAGAGCTTAAAAGAGCAGACTGGGAAAAAAGACATTTCTTCACATCATTCTTTTAAATGTTTTCAGTGGAATTTAAACGTCATAGTGAGGGCCGGTGAGATGGTTCAGTGGGCGCCCAACAATCTGAGTCACCCCCTGAGAACCCATGATGGAAGGGAGACAGCCCCCAAAAGTTACCCTCTCATCTCCAGATGGTTGCTGTGCGTGCACTGCCCCACACACCAACAAAATAATTTCATATATATGTAATCAGTTCATCTATATCATCTATTTTTAAAATGTAAGGGATCAAGGACTAATACCAAGTAAATAAAAATAAAAACTTTGAATCAAGACATGGACACCACTGCATAACCTTTAGCTTTATGAAACTCTGCAGGCCTTAGGGCTAGAGATGGCTCAGCAGTCAAGAGGACTCGTTACTCCTGCAGAGGACCAGAGTTCAGTTCCCAGCACCACACGGCAGCTAATCATTCATAACTGCAGTTCCAAAGGTTCTGGCACCCTTATCTGGCTCCAAGGACACCATGCACACATGCAGTAAAACTAGGCAAAAAACTCATGCATGTAAAATTTAATAAGTAAATGTTTTTTAAAAGTGTAGGTCTGATACTAAGTATTGGGAAGGGTATGGAGCCTCTACTGCTAAGGTGACTAAATCAGCATGTTCCTTTAGAAAAGTTTATATATGTGCCCTCTGACCCAGTAATTCCACAGCTAGTTAGACAGAAACACCACACACACACACACACACACACACACACACACACACACACACACACACACCACACACCCCTACCTTAGTAACATCCTTGCATTCATAAACCAGAAGTAATACCAATAAGGTTTGTATGTCACATCATCTAAACAGGTGTCCCAGCTCACATCTGTAATCCCAGCACTTAGAGGCCGAGTCAGCCATCCTGGGGTACATGAGACCCTGACTTACTTAAATGAGACACCCGAACTAAAACCACTCAAGTGTCCATCAGTAACAGAATAGAGAACTGTGGCATAGTCACAGGAGGAAACATAGCAGTGAGAAAGCAAAAAAGTTTCCTGAAAAACAATCCCCACTGAGTAAAAGGGAGCCAGACATTACACTACATACGTTATAAATGAATTAACGTAAAGTTCAAAACCAGACAAAATGTTATTGACAGATGAAGGCATAGTTGCTAAAGTGCCTATGGGAAGAACAGGCAAACGAATAATGATTGGGACAGCGCACTGGGTGGAAAGGGACTTGTCTTGAACTGGTGTTAGTTACACATAAGTCCACTTCATAGAGATGCAAAACCATTGGTATGAACTTTTCATTATACACATTTCGTAACTCACAAAGCGCCCACTTTTAAACTCTAGTACCTGGAAATTTTGTATGGCTACTGTCTTTCTGCTCGGCCTTCTGTCTGATGTCCCACAGAATTTCATCCCTACCGTATAACTTGTGTAAGTCACTTACTGATCCCTGCTGTCGTACACGAGTAATTTTAATTCTCCCGTCACCCCTGGATTATGTCCCCTTGGGAGGGCCGTAGTTCAGAACCAATCTGGCCAGACACGCGGCCCCCGAGCGCACCGGTAGACTTCGGCGCTTTAGGGGCTTGGTTTAATCCGCAGGTGGGACGAACCCCGGCGGGGAAGACGCGGTGCAGTACTGACCTGAAGCGGCTCTCACGGCGCTCGCCAGGGCGGACGCCGCCATCTTGCTGCCTACGGCGGCTGCGGAGGGCCACAAGCCGGAAGGAGATCGGCGGCGCGGCGGAGGCGGAGTCAAGGGGACAGGCGTGGCCAAGGCCAGGCGAGGGGACTGTGCCTTCATGGCAGGCTTTCCCCTAAGCCGCCGCCGTTCTGATTATTCATCGTGTGCGTGCAAGTTTGTGTCCACGCTTACCGCCGCGTGCTTACGGGGGTTAGAGGAGAACTTGCAGGAGTCGGCTCTGTCCAAACTCCCCATTTTCACGACAAGGTCTCCCCAGATCCCTAAGGTGACTTGGAACTCCTGGGCTCAAGTGATTTTACTTCAAATTTAACTGACAGCAAGGATTACAGTCGCTGCCGCTGAGCCAGCATGGGTTATGTAAAGTCTCTTACAAAGAAAAATTAAAAAAAGCAAAATTAAGGTGAAAAAGAAGGGAAGAGAAAGATCCAAAATACCAAAACAAAAAAGAAAAACACAGGAAGATTATATGTGTGTATGGACACATTCTGAGTTCCGTTCCCCCTTCCTTGTTGATGTTTCTGCTGCTGTGCTACATATTTCAGGCTAAGAACTTTCAAGCCATTCTTGGCTCTGCTTCTCATTCCAGCACCGGAGGGCTGAGGGTGCACGTGGATGACCCACATCTGGCTTTTCCTGTGGTTCAGGCTTGTATGGACTTTTACTCAGAGCAATCTTCCAGCACAGTTAAAGGCTTTTTGATTGGCAAGGGAGCCTGTATCTTCTTTAACAGGGGAATTATGTGACATGAATTTCCAAGTGCCTTTAGTAGAGTCCTGGGTCCTGGTAACACTTTTTTTTAGTCTTGTCTCTGTCTCATGAATGCTGGAGTTATAGGCCTGCATCACCAGTCCCCCAAATCTAGTAATATTTTAAAATAACAAATTCATGAGTTTTAGTAAGGATTAATTTGTCTTTTCTTTTTCATTAAAATATTGTGTTAGTTTTTGTATGGTGTGTTTGTGTATACATATATACAAAGAGTGTGGAGGACAAGGAACATGGTCCAGTCCTTAACACATACCTTCCTCCATCACTGTCCACATTATTTAAAAATACATCATTGCTTTCAAATGTTGCGTGTGTATGTTTGTGCCGGGATGCATGTGTGTTTAGTGGACAGTGTTCAGGAGTTCTCCTTCCAAGAACCAAACTACTTCAAATGTAGTGACAAATGTCCTTACTCACTGAGCTATCCTACTAATTGTGTGTGTGTGTAATCTGTAATATAATGTGTATACATGTGTGTATATGTCACATTTGGGGGAGTTCTCTCTAAGGCTCAGGCCCCTAGAGCTGGTGTTACAGGCTGTTAGACACTGAATCAAGACTCTGAAAACTAAGCTCAGGGTGCTTTTGAGAAATGGCTCATTGGTTAAGAGCACTAGCTGCTCTTCTGCTCTTCCTAGGACCAGGACTCAATTCTCATCACCCACAGGGCAGCTCACATCTGTCTGTAACTCCAGGGGATGTGACACACTCACACAGACACACCTGCAGGCAAAACACCAATGCACATAAAAAATAAGATATATATATATATATATCAGGTCCCCTGCAAGACCAGAGTGGTAAGTGATATGTTCTAGTTTGCTTGTTGCTCCAGTGATAAAACACTGACCCAAACCAATTCTGGGGAGGAAAGGATTTATTTGGATCATATCTCAATGTCAATGAGAAATCACTGAGGAAAGTCAGGGTAGGGATTCAAGACAGGAACCTGGGGACAAGGACTGAATCCGAGACTACAGAGGGATGACCATGGAGAAATGCTGCTTACTGATTTAGCTTTTTTTTATTTAAAACAATTTAAAAAATTATTTTAAATTATATGAATGAAAGCCAAGCACGTGGCACACACAGTTAATCCCAACACTCAGTAGGCAGAGTCAGGCAGATCTCTGAGTTCCATGCCAGCCTGGTCTACAAAGCAAGTTCCAGGACAGCCAGGACCACACAGACCCCTGTCTCAAAAGAGAAATACGTATGTGCATGTGTGTGTCTGTATCACATATGTGCATGTGTGTGTCTGTATCACATATGTGCATGTGTGTCTGTACTTGGGTGTCAGTGCCCACTGGGGGTCAGGGCTGTTGGCTGCCCCTGGAGCTGGAGTTTTCAGTCACCTGATGTGCATGCTGGGACTGAACTCTGGACTTAGGCAAGAGCAGTATAGGCTCTTAACCACCGAGTCATTCTCCATCTCCCCAAACTCCCCATAGCTTGCTTTCTTGTACAAACCAAGACCACCTGCAAGGGGTGGTACCATTCATAGTGGGTTGACCCTTGCCTCGTTAATCATTAGTCCAGAAGATCCCCCAGAGAGAAGCCTGCAGGGCATTCTGATAGAGGCAATTCCTCAATTGAGTTCCCTCTTCCCA
The DNA here is from genome assembly GCA_030556225.1 of Cricetiscus sungorus. NCBI lineage: Eukaryota > Metazoa > Chordata > Mammalia > Rodentia > Cricetidae > Cricetiscus > Cricetiscus sungorus. Next base: position 10,050,564 of record JANBXA010000202.1, on the reverse strand, counting down.
GACGACTCAACCTGGTGTCAAGTTCACCAAAACTAGCCGCCACAGCTCTTACCTATTGAGCCATCTCTATAGTTCCTCCTCCTCTGAGACAGGGTCTCTCAGTTATTCTAAAGTTCACAGATTGCAGGACTGTGATCTCCAGGGATCTGTCTTTACCTCCCCAGCAAGAGTTACAGACAGTAAGTGCCGTCACACTCAGCTTTCTTTTTTTAAGTTTGTTTTTATTTTGTGAATGGGTGTTTTGTCTGTATATATGTCTGCACCATGTGCACACAGTGCCAGAGGCTACATGAGGGCATTGGCTCACCTGGAATTGGAGTTACAGATGTTTGCAGGCCAGTGGGGGAGGGGTGGTTTGCACACAGGGCACTCAACCTTGGTCTCTGAAAGACTAGCCAATGCCCTTAACCACTGATCCAGCTCCCCAGACCCAGAGATTAATTTATTTTATTGTATAATGAGTGTCCACATGAGTTTATGTATACCTCATTTGTGCAGGTACCCCAGGATTTTCTGCAACTGGAGTTACAATTAATCATGAAGTGCCTGATGAGTGCTGGGATCAAATTCAGAAGCCTGTAAGAACTAAGAACGAGTGCTTTTAACTGGTACGCCCTCTCTCTCTCTCTACACACACACACACACACACACACACACACGCAGATGCCAGCAGATAACAGCTTGTCCATGGGTTGATGGTTGTGGGGATCCAAATGAGGTCCTCATGTTTGCAGAGCTGCTACTTTACTGAATGCACCATTTCCCCAAGAAAAGAAGGATTAAGGACTCGGCTAAATAAAAAGTTAGATCTCTTTAGGATTTATTTGTACTATTTACAATCGTGTCTGGAGGGCAGAGGTGTTGGGTTCTCTGGTAACTTACATGCAGCTGTGAACTTCCTCATACTGGGGCTGGGAACTGAACAGGTCCTCTGTGAGAGCACTCTGTGCTCTCAGATGCTGAGCTGTCTCTCCAGCCCCTAAGAATTAGATCTTAACACCATGGAGACTGTCTGTAGTACAAAGTGCTCATGGCTATAAAGCAGCCCAGGGTCAAGAGTGTCCAAGAAGTTCTCACACTGGCACGAACTAGAACAGCAGTAAACAGAGATTGAGTTGGACTTACTTAAGTTTCATGTCTTGAGTTTCATGCAGCCCGATCTTGTATCAACCTCCCAAATACTGTCATTACAGGTGTAGACTACCACACTGGACTTCATGTCCCATTTTACAAATAAAAATAGAAATGCGATCAACCTGTACCGTATTGTAACAAATCACCTACTTAGGACTGGAAAGTATTTTGCAAACAGATCTGTTTTGTGATTTTTGATCTCTGGCTGTCCTGGAACTCAAGTTACGCTTGCCTGTGCCTCCCTAGTTCTGGGATTAAAGGCATGAGCCACTACGTCCGTCTCAAACAGATTTTTAATTTTATTTTTTTTTATGTTGCTATGGTAAGATAACCACATACATAATCATACTGGAGTTGACGCTGAGTATTCATGATGGTCAATATTTAACACACTACAACGACTACAGACTCAAGAGTGCTTGGAATAGGCTTCCAACCCATCCCAAAGACTGCGACCAAAACCATCCTTGTAAACTAAAAGCGACAGAGAGCGCGGTGTGATTTAAGTAAAAAGGATCTGGGTTCCTATCCGTCCTCTACTATTTAAAGGGGTCAGAGGACAAGGAGCAGGAGTCACCTCTATGGCCACCGTAGGGGTCCCGGGATCGAACTGGCACGGTCCGGACTGGGAGCCAGCAAGCGTGCCTACCCGAGTACCTTCCCAACCCGCTTTGACTGCAGTCGAAGTCCCAGCAGTCGGTCTCCCGCCTAGTGGCACTTCACACCCCACTCCCCTGCGGGCTCACCTAGGAACCCCAGTTCTCAGCGCACACATGAGCGCCCGGGCGCGACCCGGAAGGAGAACCCGCCCTTCCGCCGCCCACTCGCCAATCTCCGCGGGCCCCGCTTTGTGGCAGCCGGGGCGAGGCGCACTCTCCGGGAGCCCGTGCCGGGGGTGGGAGGCGGCGCGTGCGCAGTGGCGTCGGCGGCCCTTCCGGTGCGCGGGGCGCAGGCGGGCTGTACGGACGCGGGCACGCACGCCAGCACGCACGGACGCACGCCCTCCTCTCGCGCCGTGCCGCGCCGCCCCGCCGCGGTTGTCCCCGCGTACACCAGCCGCGCCGTCACTTCGGCAGAGATGCTGCGGGCCTGTCAGTTATCCGGTGCGGCCGTCGCGGCCCAGGTGAGCGTGGGTTCGCCCCGAGGGCGCGTGGTCACGCCGACTGCACACCGCCACCGGACACGGGAGAGGCACCCGCGGTGCGCGGCCCCGGGCCACAGGCGCGCCGGAGTGGCGGCGCAGGCGGCTGAGGGCCCCAGGGCGGCCCCCGGCGGGCACGGCTACAGCTTACCGCCGTAGGGGCGCGCCGGGGTGTGGCGCGCTCGCGGGGCGGCGGGTGTGCGCGGGGGCGTGGCTTCGGGGCCCGGCAGCCAATCGGCACCAGTCCCGGCAGCCGGCGTCCCGGCCCGCCGGTTGGGCACGTGATGAGCCTCCAATCGTGAAGGTCGGGGCCGGAGAACTACAATTCCCAGCAGGGCTTGCTTCCCGGAGCTTGTTGCACCTCTAATTAACGCAGGTTCCTGGACTGGTGGGGAGCCTGCGTTTTTTAGGGGTCAAGGTTGCGATGAATCGGGATGGGCTGCTTTTTGTTTTCGCAGTCGAGAGCCCCTTTTTTTTTTGGCTATTCTTACTGTACGACAACAAAAGTGAAATATTTTTCGTTTCTGGAGCTTAAACTTCTGGTGCTTGAGGAAGGACAGGAGTCGTGACCTTGTGCTCATTTCTAAGATTAGTTTGAGGATCAGTGTCTCTAAGTACTTGCAACCGTGTCTGACATTGAGGTGTGCTAGGCACCCCGTTTAGCTTTTTAAAAGAAGATTTCATAACGATTAATACAACTTTCTGCCGTTGAAAATAAAAACCCTGTTTCCATGGCTCAAGATTTTCGTGACATTAATACTTTGATGAAAAGTTGTGAGAAACATGTTGCTACTCGAGAAGTAATTGGGAAAAAAATCCCCAGACTGGCTCCTCTAGAGATGATAGAAGTTTAGCAGGTTTGTTTTTGTTTTTTTCGAGACAGGGTTTCTCTATGTAGAGCAATCTGGCCTTGAACTCAGAGATTCCCCTGTCTCTGCCTCCTGACTGCTGGGATTAAAGGCGTGTGACACCACTGCTGGACAAGCAGTTTTGTTTTTTATGTTTGTTTCTCTTCTTGCTCATCAGCTTCTTGCATAGGAAAATGAGACCTTGTTAGTTTTCTATTGGTATTTATCAAACAGGACGCAGCTTGTAACAACACTCCCATTGACTGTCTTACAATCTTTTGTAGTAAGCTGGACATTAGTGTTGTGGGGTCTCAGTTTAGAGTAATACAAGGCCTTATTAAGAAGCATTAGCCATGCTGTGATTCTCATGTGAAGATAAGTACCTTTTCCTTCCTCCAAACTCTTAATTAGCAAAATCCAGTCTCTACAGGTATTGTAGTAAAGTCCCCGTTCTCTCCCAGCTCTTAAAGACTGCTGGCACTTGGAGGCAATTCATAACATGTGCGTTTGCTGTCACCATGTACTTCTGTCTTCAACTTAAATGTCTCCGCCATTGATGTTTTGTTATTAGGCTCAGCCCATCCAGGTAACTAATTCAGACTTCACTTTTGGGAGTCTCAGTCAGAGACTGAAATGTGAATGCTACTCTCAACAAACATTTTTAGGTTTCCTGAAATCACCCATAAAATTCATAGGTTTATTGCTGTTACCTTTTCATTCATTCTATAGTGTTTGATATTGTTGCTTCCTTTGTGTGTATGAGAGAGGGGGGGGAGGGAGGGAGGGAGGGAGGGATGGAGGGAGGGTGGGTAGGTACTCATGGAAGCCAAGAGCGCATTGGATTCCTCAGAGCTAGAGTTAACAAGGGGTTAAGTGGTTTTAGGTTTCCTGACATGGTTGCTGTGGAACTGAACTCAGAGAATTAAGCACTCTTAACAGTGAGCCATCTCCCCAGCCCCTGACATATGTTTCCTGTATGTTTTTTACATTTAAGTGTAAGTTCCAAGTGTGGTGTTGCATGCCTGCAGTCCCCACTGCTCAACTGGTAGAGGGGGTCCAGCCAGGTCTCTGTAGTTAAGTTTCAGGTTAGCCAGGGCTGTATTTAGGAAGATCCTGTCCCACAGAAGTCTTTAAACTTCACAACTAGCCTGCGCCTATATTGTTTGGTGCTATATTTCTAGTAACAGTCCCTGGCTCCTAGTAGATGCTCAATAAATGTGACATGCTGGAGTGGTCTATGATATTTTTTTTTTCTTACTCTGAATAAGTGTCCTGACATTCTTTAAAACTCACCCATGAGACTTTAGGGCCTTGGTGATGTATTAAGAGTCTCTAGAGAAACAAAACGTGTGTGCGCGTGTGTGTGCGCGTGCGTGCGTGCGTGTGTGTGTGTGTGTGTGTGTGTGTGTGTGTGTGTGTGTGTGTGTATAGAATGCTTGCTTCATAAGGGCTGGGTTCACATAGTTAATGGGAGCTGGTAAATTCAGAGTCTGCAGTGTGGGCTGGCAGGGTGTGTTTGCAATCTGCAGGCCAGCAATATGGAAACTTAGGAGAGCAGCACGCACAGCTCCAGAGGCCCAGTGCCAGGGAAGTCTTTGCTTTTTATTCTAGGCAGGCCTTCAGCTCACACATCTACTTTACTTAAAAAATTCACCACTTTAAATGTTAATCTTACTCAGATACATGCCACTTACACACACACACACCCATCACCATCAAAGATGGTGCACTTTTCATTCTTTAGTCTAACTTCAAGACCCTTGAATTTTTACATGTATTTTTTTCAGGAATGTGCTCTTAGGTCCTTCCTTGGTGTTTTTCTTCCCTAGTTTGTTTCTTTTATCCCTGTATAATCTCTTCAGGTTCAGTCTTTTAGAGGTGACCATTAGGTTTAGAGGACCTGAGCTCTCAGCCTGGGCTAAGCCTCCCCCATACATCATACTTGGAAGTAGTCATTTGCACGTAATACATTTATTTGATCTAGGTCAAAAATATTGAGAACTAATATAAGCTTTTTTTTTGTTTATACCTTAAAAGAAGAGGGGAGGGGGCTGGAGAGATACTCAGTGGTTAAGAACACTAGTTGCCTTTTCTTTCAGAGGACCTGGGTTCCATTCCCAGCACCCAAGTAGCAGACAACGTAATTCCAGTTCCCAGGGATCTGATGCCCTCTTCTGGCCTCTGCATACACGTGTCCTCTGTGTGCACACACCCACACACATAAATAATAATAAAGAAAAAATTAAAATGTATTAAAAAATTTAATACAGTGTTTTGTTATTTAAAAAGTTTTTTAAATGTTTTTTCATGCAATTTATTTTGATCATGTTATTTCCTCTCCCCTAGCCTTTCTCTATCTAACTTTATATTCTTTCAACAAAGGAAAAAAAATAAGGAAAGCAACAAAAAAAAATAAATAAAAAGGACAAACTTAAAATAGAAGCCAGAACAAATGAAACCAAAAAGCACACACACACAAAATATGGGCTCCATTTGGTGTTAGCCAACTGCTTCTGGGCTGCCTTGCAGTGTGGCACTCCATGGGAGAAAAAGAAGTTTTCCTTTCCCAGCAGCTATCACTTACAATATTACTTACTAATAGGGGTGGACTTTGTGTCTCCTTCCCTTTCTCAGTGCTGTAATTTTGTCTGTTTTGGACTTGTGCAGGTCTTATGGGTGCTCTCACAGTCTCTGTGTCTTGAAGAGGCTGTTTCCTTGGAATCTATCCACCACTTGTGGCTCTTAGATCTTTCTGCTTCTTCTGTACAGAACTCTGAGCCTCGAGGGAGGGGTTTGATATTTAGAGCTGAGTGCTCCAGAGTCTCTGACTCTCTGCACTTGTCCAGTTGTGGAAACTTTGTTAATTACTATTATAACAAGAAGAATCTTCTCTGATGAGGGTTGAGTGATGCTCTGGTTTATGGGTAGAGCAATGTCATTGGAAGTAACTTTATTGCTATGTTCCTTTAGCAGAATAATTGTAAGTTTTCCCCTAGGCCCATGACTTGTCTGGTCTCAGATTCTTGGCCACGTTAGCATTGTTGTGAATGCGTTCCCCTGACTTCTGGCTTCCGAGAGCACTGCACATATATGGTGCACAGATACACATTCAGGCAAAACATCTGTGCATGTTAAATAAAAATAAATCTTTAAGGAAAAAAAGGAAGAAAGACTACTGTTTTTGACTGAATTTGTCTGTTAGTGAAGCGGACTGTGGGTCACACATGCTGGAAAGTAGTTGCATCCATCTGTGCAGCCTTCTCTTCGCTCCTGCTCGTGTTTTGCCTGTCCTTTCTCAGGACCTAAAGGTCACCACAAAAATGCTGGGCCTGGTGACACATTCAAGGACAAGAAGAATAAAGAACTGGTAAAGAAAGCACTCAGGGAAGATCAGGAGACATAAAACACTTCATTAAAAAAAGCAAAGAAAATGATTTTAAAAATACATGTTAATAAAAACTCAAACATGTTGAGGTCATGGGATAGGAGCTGCTAAGCCAGTTTTATAAACACATCTTACAAAATGTAGTATTCTCCATTGTGACAGTCAGGCACTCACCTTCTGGACCTGTAAACCCTAAATTAACCTTCTGTAAGTTGTCTTAATCAAGGTATCTCATAGCAATAGAAGAATTATTAAGATACTTGAGAGTGAAAAAATGAGGGGCTATTTCAAATATATGATAAGGTTCTGGTATCTAGAAAATGCAAAGAACTCCTACAGCTTGACAAGAAGTTAACTCAAAAACTATGTGGTGGCACACAGCTTTAATACCAGAACTGGGGAGGCAGAGGCAGGCTGATCTCTGAGTTTGAAGCCAGCCTGGTTTATAGAGCCAGTTCCAGGACAGACAGGGCTACACAAAGAGACCCTATCTCAGAGAACAACAACAAATTGTATAGGACTTGAGTAGCCGTCTGTGTAAAGCTAGTATATGAAACATGGAAAATTGCTCATCATTGTTGGTCCTAGTAAATTCAAGTCAAAGCTAAATGAGGTACTAAGCTCCTACCTAGTCCTATGATTTTTAACATAAGAGTACAATAACAAGATGTTGGTGAGAACATAAATTGGAGCCCTCAAACATTGTTGATGGAAGTATACATGTGTAGTTGCTTTGGAAAACAATTTGGAAAGCCTGGAGCAGAAGGCAGTATGTTGTATGATTTCCCTCCTAGGGATTATCCAGAATAGACATTCATAGAAACAATAAGTAGATAGTAGCTGCCAGGGCTTAGGGATTAGGTGAGAGTGGCAGGAGGGATGTGTGTGACAGTTTAAAAGAGCCGAGGCTTCCCTTTGGAGTGGGGAAAGCCTTCTATGATTTCTAGAACTTGGTAGTGGCTGTGATTATTATTCAGCCTTATTGATATACTTTATACCACTAAATGGTTCAAATGAGGAACCTTACCAGACACAGAAATAAAACCTGCCAGTTGAGTGTTAGAAGCAAGACAAACACTTCAAACTTAGGGCATCACAGACAGAACAGTGTGCGTTTTAAAGGTCATGTCGATTGCAGCTGACTTAAACCCATCAAGTGTCCTTAAGGCCTTGAATTTAAGTCGCAACTCTCTGCGCAGGTGAAAGCACCTGCTGCCAAGGAAACCACATGGAAGGGGAGACCCACTCGTGTGAGTTGTCCTCTGCGCTCCATACGTGTGCTGTGGCTTGTGCACGTGAACATACATACAAATAATGAATGTAATGAGACATGTATGGGGGCTGAGTTAAGAGCACCTCTTGCTCTTGTAGAGGATTTGGGTTCAATTCCCAGCACCCGATAGCAGCTCACAAGTATCCATAGCACCCGTTCCAGGGGATCTGATACCCTAAAATGCACATGATACATATACATACATGCTGGTAAAACACAAAAAAATACATTGAATAAATCTAATAAAATTTATTTGTAGAAAAATTATTTAAACAATATAAATCTGCTTACCTAGCCATGTAACAAGGGGAAATATCGGCATTCTTCACTGCTTCTGGTCTAGGTTTTTTTTTTTTTCTGGAATCAACTAAGCAATTGTTGACCCTGAAAACAGTGCCTGAGACTTGTCATTTCCCAGTATCCCTTCCTCTTATGCTTGATTGCTGATACTGGCTCAGCTCAGTCTTGGGACTCATGTTTGTACATGTCTGTGTTTTGGGATTTCCTCATAGCTTAGCAGCTGGTTCTGAGAACAGTCAGGCAGAACCCATATCCATTTATGTTGTAGTGTGAGAAGGCACAGAGTATCACTTTCACTGTCCTCTGTTAGTGAATTATTAACCAAGCCTGCCTCTGCACCCCCCCTGGCCCCATCCCCTCTCCCCTAACCCTGGCAGCCACTGTCTGTTTACTATTTTCATGAGTTTGTCTATTCTGGATAATCCTCATAGAAGACAGCATACAGTGTCAGGGAAGGACACATAGAATTCATGTTTGATAAGGAACAGCACATTTCTGGAAGGACATTTGGCACATCTGCATAGTTACAGTCCGTATTGCAAAATGCACTCAGCCCTATTTCTGTGGGGGTGAGGGCTAATACAACTGACCCCCCCCCCATGTACAGTCTGTATTGTGCAGTACACTCAGCCCTATTTTTTTGTAGGGAGAGGGTCTGAGCAACTGATATTCCTTCCCCATTGCAACCCTCTCTAAGACCTACCATAGTGTCAGCGCTAGACCAGGATCTTACCGTTTTTCCCAGATCGTAAAATGGGTAAGACATCGGTGATGTGACCTTAAAGTTCTTACCCTCCTCCAGTTTTGTTTGGAAACCAGAGTACTAATGTCATCTGCTTCCTATTCTATATCAGCATCTACTGGGGTGACAGGCACAGGATAGTTTCTGAGGATAGTTTCAGAAAAGCAAGAGGTACCCGCAGTCACAGCCAGTTCCATAACAAATGCGGGATCCGGCTGGGTATGGACTGATTCCTGCATTGGGGTCATCCCTGCTGCTTGGAATTTTTTTTCTGTGCAGTTTTGAGTTCTTTCCTTTGAGTTCTTGTTTTTCACATCTTCTATGAAAATGTGGGTGTCTGCACCCAGTCACAGTTGTGGCTCCTTTTCTCTTGGAGCATCCAGCACCTTTTCATTTTTTACTTTTACTGTTTTCCCTGTTTAAATTCAGTCTGGGTTGTTCTTCATGTATTGGGAGTTAGACTTTGCTGTTGCTGTGACAGATGTGCAAGGTAAACAGGGAAGATTTATTTGGCTTACTATTTCAGAGAGCACAGTTCATCCCCATAGCCTGTTTTTCTGAAGCGGAACATCTCGGGAATGGGTACAAATACGTGACAGAGGGGATTCATGCCTCTTGGTGCACAAGAAGCAGAGAGGATTCCACGAAGGGACTTTGACAAGGCACACAGTCCAGGGTCATGCCCCCGTGACCTGTTTCCTCCAGTTTAGGAAGCTTACGGAAAATTCTCATGGCATTCAAGAAATAAGTCACATACATGAGATGATTCTCTTTTCAAAATATTAAAGGTTGCTTGCCTGTAATCCTAGCACTTGGGAGTTGGAGGCAGGAGGATCAAGAGAACAATTCCAGTCAGGACTATGTAGACCCTGTCTCACAGAACGACAAAGACAACAAAACCAGCTAGGGCCAGCCAGACGGTCCTGGTTAACTCACATGCTCCATGGCACTGCAACTCACCCACCACTAACAAACACACGTGCTCCATGGCACCGCAACTCACCCACCACTAACAAACAGCAAACAAACATACATATCAGGATGGAGGGATAGCCCAGTGAATAAAGGCACTTACAGCCAAGTCTGAGTTTGACCCCCAGACCCCACATAGGGGAAGTAGAAAAATGGCTCCCACAAGTTGTCCTCTGACTCTTACACATGGGGTGTGGCCTGTGTGTGCACACATACACACTAAATGGATACATGAATGTAATTTAAATATGAAAAAAATCTTAAAGATTAAATGACAAATATTTAAGAATTTTTTCTGCATTACTGTTTTGAGGTTTGGGGATTTGTTTTGTTTTTGTTTTTTGAGATAAGGTCTCACTGTATCCCAGCCTGACCTGGACTTGTAGCAGTCTTCCTGCTTCGGCCTTTTTTAGAGGTGGGGTGGAGGTTAGAGACGGGGTTTCTCTTTGTAGCCCTGGCTGTCTTGGAATTTATTTGTAGGTCATGCTGGCCTTGAACTGAACTCATAGAGCTGTGCCTGCCTCTGCCGCCTGTGTATTGGGATTACAGGCATTCACCACTGTGCCTGGCTATGCTTCTTCTGCCTTTTTAGTGCTGGTGCAGAACTGGTTTTAAACATCAGAAAAGTGTTTGTCGGGCTGAAGGAATGGCTCAGGGGTTGAGAGCACTGCCTGCTCTTCCAGAGGACCTAAGTTCAGTTCCCAGCACCCACGTGGCAGCTCACAAACATCTGTGATGAGATCTGGTGCCCTCTTCTGTCCTACAGGGATACATGCAGACAGAACACTTATATATAATAAATAAATAAACATGGTAGATTTTTTTTCTGAATGTAAAGTGATTTTGTTTTAATACATTTGTAATAAAATATTTTTTCTGCATTGTCAATTCTGAAAGCTTCTGAGATTTATTTGTTTTGCATTTTGAGTGGTCTGGCTCTGTGTCTTAGCCTGGAGTTTGTGATCTTTCCTAACCTGCAATGTTAGAGTTAAAATTGTGAGGCATCATGCTTCCAGTTCCTTTAAAGTATTGATGTAATGTCTTCTCTTCCTTTAGAGTTGTCTGTGTGGGAAGTTTGTTCTCCGCCCACTACGACCATGCCGTAGATACTCCACTTCAAGCACTTCCGGGTATGTGACGGATGCGGCTTGTCTCCCGGAGCCAGTTTCTTTACTGCGTGCTAATAATGGGGGTGTGTGTGTGTGTGTCTGTCTGTCTGTCTCTGTGTGTGTGTCTGTCTGTGTCTCTGTGTGTGTCTGTCTGTGTCTGTGTGTGTGTGTGTGTGTCTGTGTCTCTGTGTCTGTCTGTCTGTGTCTCTGTGTGTGTGTGTGTCTGTCTGTCTATGTCTGTGTGTGTGTGTGTGTGTCTGTGTCTCTGTGTGTGTCTGTGTATGTGTGTGTGTGTTGCTTTGAAAGTGGACATGGCTGCATAAATTAACTTTTATTAAGGAAATAGTATCCTGATCACATCTGTGGTTTCAGCTACCCATGGTCATCAGAGGAAGGCTGAGTGCAGTACAGTAAGATTTTTCTTTTCTTTTTTGTTGAGACAGGGTTTCTCTACACAGCCCTAGCTGTCCTAGAACTCACTGTGTAAACCAGACTGGCCTGAGAGCTCTGCCTGCCTCTACTTCCTGAGTGCTGGGCATCAATAATGTATTTTGAGCGAACCACATTTACATAACCATTTTATTGACTATAATGCAAAAATTGCTCTCTTTTATTGTCACGGTAGCTCTCTTTTTGCATTTGATTCATAAGTTAAGCTTTATCATAGTTACATAGGTAGAAAATATAACATTTGATTCTCCTGTCTGTGGCTTCAGGCATCTCCTGGGGTTCTTGGTACAAATCTACCAGAGAAGAGGGAACTGGCATATTGCACTGAAGCTTTGCTCTGAAATCTGAGGAGTCCTTTCTGCCACGCTACTTTGGGGGAAGCTTTGCTTGTTGGTAACTGGGTGGCACAGGGCAGAGCCCCCTCTTCACGTGCTTGCTTCTGTTTTATGGGAATGCACTTAGGTCCTGACTACATGGTTGTAAGTTTAAAAAGTACTTGTCAGTTCTGGTGACACTTTATTGTCTTCCTTTCCCAATTTGGGACATGCTGACTTCTCCAGCTCAGTAATTTTTAGATTGAGATTTTGTTGAAAAAGAAGTTCTGCTCTGTAGCCCAGGCTGGCTCAGTCTTAGAGCAGTCTTCCTGCCTTAGCCTTTAGAATGCTAGAATTGGTTTTCTTTTTTGTAAATGATTTACAAACATTATTGTACTTAGAGAAAAGCTTAGAGAAGAGGAGCTTTGAAAGTCAGCGACTTGAGGGACTTCAGAGGAAATATCATACTCTCATAATTGTGAACATCGAGTTTTAAGGGTTAAAAAAGAGGCTGCTTCATTCTTGTCATAGTTATTATCTTTTAAAGTTTTTATTATCATGTATAAAATGGTTATTTTATACGGCAGACATGTTGAAAACGATGAAGAAAGGTGTTTGCAGCTGTGGTGTTGGAATGGGCTGCTGTGCTCTGAGTCAGTGGTAGAGAAATGGAAGGGAGCATCTGTAAGACTCAATAGGAACGCAGACAAAAGGACAACAAGAAAGTGTGATCTTTCTCCTATTTCTTTCTTAGGTTGACTGCTGGTAAAATTGCTGGAGCTGGCCTGTTGTTCGTTGGTGGAGGAGTTGGCGGTACTATCCTGTATGCCAAATGGGATTCCCATTTCCGGGAAAGTGTAGAGAAAACTATACCTTATTCAGACAAGCTCTTTGAGATGGTTCTTGGCTCTGCACCTTACACTGTTCCCTTGCCAAAGCAGCCGGTAAGAATTTTGTTGTTGTTGTTTTGGAGACAGGGTTTCTCTGTTTAACAGTCCTGGCTGTCCTGGAACTCACAGGTTGGCCTCGAACTCACAGAGATTTGCCTGCCTCTCTGCCTCCTTAGTGCTGGGCTTAAAGGTGTGAGCCACCACTGCCCAGCGAAGCTGGAAACAGTTTTAAACAGTATTTCAGTTTATGCTATAGAATACTTTCACTCAGCTGCTTATTTTTGAGACAATAGCTCAGACTCTCCTTGAACTCCTTATCCTCTGGCCTGCTAACTTCTGGGATTACAGGCATGTATCATCGTACCTGGCTATGGAATGCCTTTTAAAAGCTTCTGGTCATTAGTATTTGTATATAACTCAATGCAACTTGCCAGGTGTCTGTCAGTTCTTCCAATTTGAACTAACAGTAATCTATACAAGTAGAATTTTAGCCTTTGGGAATTTCATAAGCGCTCTTAACTATCACATAAAAAATAACCACGCTGCACAAGGGTAAATCAAAGGAGTATGTTGAGCAAAGGTAGCTGGCCTGTGGAGTGAGTCACCATTGTGGCCGAGTCCCTGACTCCGTGCACTAAGAACATGATGTAGAGTGGTCAGGATGGGACCAATTGTTGCAGCTAGTTACAGCGCACCTTAGACAAGGAAACAGCCACAGTCTTAGACAGGGGTGTTTTCCAGTGTTCCTGTAGCATTGTGCATATTCTTCAGTGTCACTTATACACACACCACCCCCTTAAGATTTTAAAGTGTGTGTATGTGTCCGTCTGCCCATCCATCCGTCCCAGCATGAGTGTGGAGGTAAGAGTAAATTTTGGGGAGTGTGTTCTTCCTCCACTGTGGGATCCAGGGACCAAGCTCAGCTTGTCAGGCATGTGCAAACGCTTTTACCCACTGAGTCATCTTGGCAGCCATAGCTTAAAATTTTTAGGCTCATCTTTAAATCATTCATTGCATCTCCAGGACTTAGAGTTACAGATGGTTATGTCACCATGTGAGTGTTGGGAATTGAACTTGGGTCTTCTGGAAAAGCCTCCAGTGTTCTTAACCACCACATCATCTCTCCAGCCCCCTTTTTAAACTTTTCATTTTAAGCATATGGGTGTTTTGTCCTGTATGTATGTTTGTGATGCTTGTGTACTACAGGTGTTCCTGTGCCCAGGGATCCCACCAGAGGATGGCAGTTGGGAACTGCCATGTGGGTGCTGGAAATCAAAACCTGGTCCTCTAAAAGAACAGCCAGTATTATTATTGTTGTTGTTGTTGTTGTTGTCTTTTGTCTTTGTTTTTTTTTTGTTTGGCTTTTTTTTTTTTTTTATTTTTTTTATTTTTTGTTTTTTGAGACAGTGTTTCTCTGTAGCTTTGGAGCCTGACCTGGAGCTTGCTCTGTAGACCAGGCTGGCCTTGAACTCACAGAGATCTGCCTGCCTCTGCCTTCTGAGTGCTGGGATTAATTCGTGCATCACCACCACCTAGTTTAAGAACCAAATGTGAAAATGAGATTGTAAGGATTGTCTGATGGGCTGGCAAATTTTGCCTTCAAGAGCGGTGGTCACATGTTGAAAGGAAGGACTGACTCCTACACATTGTCCTCTTACTGCCACGTGAACACTGTGGTGTGTGCTTCTCCCTCCAGCAAATAGATCCTGAAAATAAAGATTTGTTGGATGAAGCCAGGAATGGGTAGATGTCACCCCAGAAGCTGGGCATTTTCTGTTTTTGTTTATATGTGTCTCCCTAGCTGTCCTTGAACTCACTTTGTAGATCAGGCTGGCCTTGAACTGAGAGATCAGTTCTACCTGCCTCTGAAGGCATATGCCTCAGTACCTGGCACTGGTTCCTTTCTTGCTGTGACTGTGGACCTCACTAGTTGTTGGTTTGATATTTGCTACTCTCAGCAATCTAGCTCCTCCTGGTTATTCCCACCTTGGGCCGGAGTAGTATTGCATGTAAATTCTTAGCTTTATGTCACTTGCTAAATATTTCTCTTTAAGCTGAGTAAAGAACCAGGTAAGATGATTTTACAGAATTAATTATGTAGAAGACCAACTAAGAACACTTTGGGAAAGTATTGTTATGGTAGAAGTGAGAGGGCACTTAATTTTTCCAGATACTGGTTTTATTCCAATACTACTTAATAAAACAATTTTAAACAGGAATAGAGTTTAGAGAGGTAGAACATCTGTATTTGGAAATGCATCATAAGCCTGCCTGCTATGAGAGTGTGAGTTGCTGGATTTATGTGAAAATGATATGCTAGTCAGGTGGTTATGCTATACCCCTTAATCCCAGCACTCGGGTGGCAGAGGCAGGCAGAACTCTGTGAGTTTGAGGCCAGCCTGGTCTACAGATCGAGCTCCAGGACATCCAGGGCTACACAGAGGGACCCTGTCTCAAAAAAACCTCAGGAAAACAAAAAAAGAAAGACAATGAAGTGCTGATGTCTCCTGTCCATCCATCCATCCCTGGCCTGGCAATGGAACTAGCTTTCCTAGCAGGCCTGAGCTTCTGGGTTTGATTCCTAACAACAAAAGGGGAAAACAAACCAACACCCTTCCCAAGCAGTCAATTCCACTGTTAGAGAAGAGTAGTTGAATTTTAAGGGAGGATTAATGTGCCAAAGTATGAAATATCAATGTAACTAAAGAGCAATTCTTGACTTAGATTGTTTACTATAGTCTGTCTAAAAAAACAAAACCTGGAGCAGGTTGCATGTTAATCTGTGCAGTGTGACTATTTAAGTGAGTGGGATATTGTGTGTCCCCTCAGCTTATTTTCAGGGTGGAAGGACACAGCATTATGGTCTTGTGTGTCCTCAGCTTATTCTCAGGGTG
Organism: Cricetiscus sungorus; assembly: GCA_030556225.1. Classification (NCBI taxonomy): domain Eukaryota; kingdom Metazoa; phylum Chordata; class Mammalia; order Rodentia; family Cricetidae; genus Cricetiscus; species Cricetiscus sungorus. Next base: position 10,035,112 of record JANBXA010000202.1, on the reverse strand, counting down.
GAAGGACACAGCATTATGATCTTGTGTGTCCCTCAGCTTATTCTCAGGGTGGAAGGACACAGCATTATGGTCTTGCCACCGTACTTGTTGCAGCGAGTGTGTTTCATAATCTCAGATGTAATGGTGTGTGGATCATCTTTGCAGTCCCAGCATTCAGAAGACTACTGTAGACAGATTGGAGAGGCTAGACTGAGCTACAGAGTTAAAACAGGATGGGGCTGCAGAGAGGGCTCAGCAGTTGAGAGCACTGGTAGCTCTTCCAGAGGACCAGGGTTTGATTCCTAGCACCCATGTGGTGTGATGTCTTACAGCCATCTGTAACTCCAGTTCCAGGGGGTCTGATGCCGTCTTCTGGCCTCCCTGGGTACCACGTGCACATGTGATGCACAGACATACGTGTAGGCAAAGCACCCAAGACATAAGTTTTTTTTAAGTCAAAGCAGTCCTAATTCAAAGACAGTGGACATCTTTCTAGTTTCTCTGACAAAAGTTGTGAACCACTTCTAGTTAAGTAGTCATCTAAGGACTGTGTGACCCACTGCCTACTCTGGAAAAAGAAGAAGAAGAAAGAAAAAAAAAGGGGGGGGACAAGAGTGGCAAATAGGAGCATTTTTCATTATTCCTTTATTTTCACTAACAAATCTGGCAGTTCCATTAATGAACAGTGCCTTAAGTCAGTGTGGCTGTAATTAGGAAAGGCAGTTATTACTTACAGATCAGTCATGTGTCTTCATGTGTAATTGCATGAATCCTGACAGTAAAAGAAACAACAAATGAGTGTTCATTTTTACTCCAGGCCTCTCTCTCTCATCAGTCATTTGCTTCTAACTGACTGCATTCAGAAAACCTCAATTTTATTAAGAATGGCAATGGACATAGGTGGAAATAGCCTTCTCAGTGTTAGCTATGTAAAAGGAATGATGTAAAAAGGGATGGTCATATGTCATATGCTTTATTATTATTGTAGAAGAAGCATTTGGTATTTCTAATACATGGGCTAGTCCATTGAAGTTTTTGGAATGCATTTTTATGGTATGACAGCTTCTTTCTATGAATATATTACAATGTTGATAACTTGACCTTTAAGAAAAGAATATTATTATATGTTCTCTTTTAAAGACAACATTTTAACCTAAATACTAAACATTTCCCTTTCCAAGATTCAGTCTGGTCCACTGAAAATCTCCAGTGTATCAGAGGTGATGAAAGATTCCAAACTGCCTGTGGCACAAACCCAGAAACAGAAGGGAGACACCCCAGCTTCAGCAGGTACTTGTTGGAACCATTCTTTGGAAGGTGTAGTGGGAGGAGGAGTTGTCTTGATGTCTTCATCCCTGCAGTTAGAGGACGATCCTTCCTCGCTATGAGGGACTCTCAGGGGTGCTTAGTTCACCTGTCCTACCCCTGTGAATTTCGGGGGTTGAGTGGACACAGTATTGAACTTGGTGGATAATGGTTAACTTTAGTCCCTTTCCCCTGTGTACACTTTAAGACTATTCTTCTTTTTCATGCTTCCCTTCCTCTTCACAAGTTTCATCTCTAGAATGGTTTTCTCCTGTCTTGGTGATAAATGTGTCTTCTGCATGTCTGTGGAACTTTTTTATTTTTAGGGCACTTGTCTAAATCTGTGTTCACCATTCACTTGAACTTCTTGTGATTCTCTTGATTTTTAAGAATATATTATTTTATTTGTATGGGAGTTTTGCCTACGTATGTATGTATGTATTATGTATGTATGTATGTATGTATGTATGTATGTATGTATGTATGTATGTATGTATCATGTGTATGCATGGCCACAGTATCCAGAAGAGGGCAATGGATCCCCTTGAGCTAGAGTGTTTTTAGCTGACTTGTGGTGCAGGAGACCTCACCTGAAAGGTGTCATTTGATGAGGGACTGGAAGGGTGGGGGGTGAGGAAACGACGCATGCCTGCTGTGCTGAAGTTACAGTGGCCTAGGCCACGGGGTCGTTGGTGCCTGGGCTTGCCATGCTCAGGCGAGAGGCAGGTGAAGCCGAGCTGCAGTTAGTGGAGAGCAGTGGCAGGGCGCCCTAGGGGTCGGGGAGGTGGCCTTGGGGGCCACCGTGGGAGTTTTGTTTTTATTTGCAGTGGAGTGGGGAGATGCGGGAGGGCCTGAGCCAGGGAATTTATCTCTGGAATTTATTTTTAGAAGGTTTGTCTTGCCCGGAAGTGGTGACACATGCCTATAATCCTAGTGCTTGGTGGGCAGAGGCAGGAAGATTAACATTCCAAGACCAGCCTCAACTACTTAGTGAGTTCAAGCATAGCCTGGGCTATATAAGACTGCTTCAAAACCAGTATGGTCCATAGATAGATAAGTGAGCCAGGCAGAAACAGGGAGGCTAGTCGGTAGGTTTCGTTAATAATACAGGGTTATCTTTTCAATGGGGCCTTTAATTTTTAAAACAAAATTTGTCTCATTTTACTGGTTTCCTACCCATTTCATGTTTAGAATTGTTTTTCTCTTCCCTCAGCGTTTTCGTTATACATTAATCTTTCTCTGTTAAATGAGTTCTCTTCTCCACACACTGTCTTCACTGTAACACATTTTCCCTGTATTCTCACCTGCCATCTTGTCCACATCTTTCATGTCTTCCTTCATCTTTGCTGTTCAGGACGCTTAGAGACCTCCTCTGCATTGCTTTCTTCTGCCTCATCTCCTTCGACACACGCTCCTCTTTCTGTTGCTGTTCCTCTCTGGTGTATTGCTCTGATGTCCACTTCTCTGTGCTTAGATTTAGCCCGTTACTAGAAACCTTTCTTGAGGTAAGAGGGTTTAAAGTGTCTGTAGGTGCTAAGACTTTGTCTTGTGCCTTCTCAACCTTAGTTAATGTTCTGTGTTTCTGTAGTTCCTCAAGCACAGGGCAGTAGAGGGATTTGTATTTCTACGTAGTACAATGTGAAGTGCTCTACAGTAGATTCTCGACTACGGGTTAGGCGCAGTCCGGGTACCATGCATAACATGTATTTGTAGCATCTACAGGGGAAGCTCAAATTATTTCTGCAGCAGGTGATACACTCTCGGTTCCAGCCCCTGTGGCTCAGCATGAGGACGCTGTAAAACCCGATGGTTCCGACAGTGGTGAAGGAAAACCCACATCTGTAACCGCAGGTAGTTTAATTATTCATGTGTTATGCTATAGGTGTTTTCTCACCAGAACTGCATTGCCTTGGCCCTTAGATACTTTGGAAATGTGTACCTAGACTGGTTTTCAGCCTTCAGACTGGCCTAGAAGAGATTTAAGTTTCAAAGTCTAATCTTTGAAAATATGTTTATAGTGAATCGCTCGTTTCCTTTGGAATCCTAGGAGTTTTACCACCCTGCATTGCCATCACTACTTTGTATTCCTGTTAGCTGTTAAAAATCTGTTGAAATTTGCTTTCCTCTTGTTCACTTTTGCTGCAAGAGGAAGCATTCTCATCTTCTATAAGGGAACGACCACCCGAGGAAGTCGCAGCTCGCCTAGCACAACAGGAAAAGCAAGAACAAGTTGAGATGGAGTGTATGTAAATAATCACCTGTAGTTACCCTCCTCACCGTCATCCCAGCGTGTCCTCCGGTGCCTGGTGGGGCTCCTCACTCGGGCTCCTCACCCCTGTCATCCCAGCGTGTCCTAACTCCACACCATCATTTCATCACGTTGCTCTTTCCTTCAAAACTGCCTTTACCAGGTGACATGAAGTGCTACTGGTGAACATTCCAAATCCATTTGTTTCTAGTACAGAGTTTTCATAGAATCCCCGGAAACAGAACTGTCTTCTTAACCAGACAGTGGTGGCACATGTCTTTAATCCCAGCATTTATCCATTTGTTTCTAGTACAGAGTTTTCATAGAACCCTGGGAAACAGAACTGTCTTCTTAACCAGACAGTGGTGGCACATGTCTTTAATCCCAGCATTTGGGAGGCAGAGGCAGGTGAATCTCTGTGAGTTCCAGGACAGCCTGGTCTATAGTGCTAGCTCCAGGACAGCCAAGGCTGCACAGAGAAACCCTGTCTTAGAGAAACAAACAAACAAAGTTTGTATGCTTGTGTCTGAGCCTCAGTGGCTCTTATTGCATCCTACAACACCTCCACTCTGAACTCTCATCGTTAGCTTTCTTAGGAAGGAGGGTGTTCTGCATGTGGCTAGTCTTTAGCAAAACGAGTGCATTTCCTCTTAAATCTCAGTTCTTTGTTCTTTAGTGGTGTCTGTATGTGTTCAGGTTCATTCATCTGTATGTGAGTGTCTAGACCCCGGAAGTTGACTCCAGATATTTTCCTGTATTGTTTTCCACCTAATATTTTGAGACAAGAACCCTCAGCTTGCTATTTAAGCTAGACCAGTGGTTCTCAACCTGTGGGCTATGACCCCTTTGGGTGTCAACTAAGACCACCTGTACGTATATCAGGTATTTACATTATGATTCATAACAGTAGCAAAATTACAGTTACGAAGTTAGCTATAAAAAAGTTATATAAAAAAGCTATATAAAAAAGTTATAGTTGGGGGTCACCATAACATGAGGAACTGTATTGGGGTTGCAGCATTAGGAAGGGTGAGAACCATCAGGCTAGACTGACTGGCCAGTGGGCCCCGTGGGATCTGCCTGACTGTCCACCTCAGCATTGTGGTTATAGATGCACTTACAGTTGGTGGGAAATCTAAACGCAGACCCTCATGCTTGAGCAGCAAACATTTTACCCACAAGCCATCTCCCTGTTTACCGTTTAAAATGGTAATAGATGCCCCTGTTAACAGGAGGTGTAGGCTGTCACTTATTACACTATACTACTGTGATTAGTGACTTTGGAAATAATGGGGTGTAAAAGAGTTTTTGCTGAACAGAAATTTACTTTCAAATTCTCCAGCAGATGTTGTGAATTTTCTCTCTGGCTGGCAACATCACTTGTGTTTGCTGGTGCTGCACCTGGCCCTGTTTCCCTGACACCCGTGGCCTGCTCTGCTCTGAGGAGCTGCCGTTGTGAGAGAATGGGTAGGGAAGAAGGGGCCCAGGCGCAGGGCATCTGTGTGAGCCCTGGACTCGAGTGCTCTTTTGCTGTTTTAATGGTGTGTGTTCTCTTTCCTCTTGGCCTGTTACAGATACCTGAGAATGCTAGGTAAAGGAATTCTCAGTGAAATGTTTTTGTTTTCCCATTTTTCTATAATGGTCATATTTCCCCTCTCTTTCTTGTCTGTCTCTCTGATACTTTTTCCCATGAGTAGCTCAGATGGAGTTGATCTTATTGTGTAGGCCCAGATGGCCTACCTCCCAGTTCTTCTGCCTCAGTCTCCCGAGGTATAAGAGTACATGTTGAATTTATATTTTCTCCTCACTTTTCTTTCTGTTCTTTGTCATACAGGCACTTTGATTTAAGTGATACATCAGAGATACAGTTGCTTTGGCTATTCTTCCTGGGGTGGGTCTAAATTCTCATGGTTTGGCTTAGACAAACAAAAAAATTTAGCATTGTGGCTTTGCATATTTCTTTAACCCTTAGACCCTTAGAACTATGGATGCATGGGCATTTTTTTTTTTTTTTTTTTTTTTTTAAATCAAGGCTTAGAGCAAAGTGATAGAGTCTAAAAAAGGTAGCATTGCAGGTGATCTGCCTGCAGCCTTGTTTTTGTATGGTTCACTGTTGTCTGGTCTTGGATGCCCATCATTATCAAAGCCTGTCCCAAGATCCAAGTACCATGTTTTTTCCCTTGATTCCTTCTTGCTGTCTTGGTACCTTCCTCTTTAGATTAAGCTGCAGTTTGATCTCAGTTTCTTGGTATTTTCTCACTATTGCCTTTCTTCACTTACCTGTGTGCATGTGCACACCCTGTTTCCTCCAGATACTAACAGAATTAAGAAGAGGGAGAGAGAGAGGACAGTTTTTAACATTGGTGTTTATTTCTTGTGTGCTTTTATGGGAAAACTGTCTATTACAAGTCTCCCTTTGGGTTTGTTGTTGTTGTTTGTTTAATTTCGTTTCTTTGTTTTAGACAGTGTCTGTTTTAAAATTTTATTTATTGATTTATTGCATATATGCTTGTGGGGGGCACAAGTAACATAGCAAGTATGTGTGGAGATTAGAGACAACGTGGAGTCGGTCCTCTCCTTGCTCCATCCGTGTTTCAGGAATGGACGGACCCCGTTAGACTCCACAGCAAGCCCCTTTAGCTGCTGTGCCATCTCACCCGCCCTGCTTGAGATAAGCTTTGCTATGTAAAGTGTGGCGATCCTGCCGCCGCCGTCTTCTGAGTGCTGGGATTTCAGGCAAGCACCACCACACACAGCTTTTCTTTTGCTTTTTTGTTAGCATGTTTTCTTGTTTGTTGTTTTCTTTCTCCTCCGTCTGGTATCTTCCTGTATCCTGCACATATGAGCTACTATGGCTTTTCCTTTTGCTGAGAAGTTGAAAAGTAGGCATTTGTTTTTTCCTGGTGAGTCTGTACAATTTTTATAAAATTAAGTAGTTAATGATTATGCTATATGTATATATTCCTTTCAGAATGTTCTAAACCTTTCTTCATTTGATTATGTTAGCCTTTCTAAGATATTCCCTCCAAACACTTTTTATTTTAGAAAATTTAGACTATAAAAGTGAAGATAATATAGTAAATGCTGACAGATCTACCATCTGTCCTTACTTTTGTGTTTTAAGATTTATTGATTGTTTTTTATCTGTGTGAGGCTGTGTCTGGTACCTGTGAAGACCTAAGAGGGTGTTAATGTCCATGGAAGTAGAGTTCCAGGCCATTTTAAGCTGCCACATGAGTGCTAGGAACAAAACCATGGCCCTTTGCAAAAGCAGCGCTGTTCCTCTAGCTACGTTCCCACCCATAACCCCGTATTTTTAAGAGAATTATACTTTTTTGATTTGGGTCCTGTGTATAGCTTATTTGATGCTTTTTTGAGAATTAATTGCACCAGAAGACTTTTAGAAAAGAAGAAAAGTTTAGTTCTTTGTATGGAGAATTTGTTTTTAATTGTACTTTTTTTTTTTTCAGCTCTAGCCAAGAGTTTAGAAGATGCTCTAAGCCAGACTGCATCCGTCACTCTGCAGGCTATTACAGCCCAGAATGCTGCAGTTCAGGCTGTGAATGCACACTCCAACATACTGAAAGCAGCCATGGACAATTCTGAGGTATGCCAAGGAGGGGTTGACCTGTGTGTAATAGACTGATTGGTTGTATTTGCCATGGGCTTTCTCACAGAGTAAAGACAGTCTACAATAACTTCCTTTCTTTTTTCCTTCTGTATTTTAAAGTCAGGAACTTCTCACGGTGTATCCCAGACTAACCTGCAATTTGTTAAGGAGGCCAAGCGGGCCTCAGACTTGCAGTGATTCTCTTGCATAAGCTTCCTGAGTAGGGGTATCCCAGGTGTGTGCTTAGCTAGAGTGATTGTCTTAAAATACAGAACAGCTGCGGACTGTTGGCGCACACCTCTTACCTCAGCCTGGGGAGACAGGCAGGCAGATCTCTTGAATTCGAGGCCAGCCTGGTTTACATAGTAGATTCCAGGCCAGTCAGTGCTTTATAGTCAGTCTTTGTCTCAATACAAACAACCAATCAAAATTGAGAACAGTGTGAGAACTCATCATGTAATCCAAGCTGATACTGAATTCACTGTGTAGCTAATACAGGAGATTCCTGAAGACAGCTGTATTGCCCTATCCCAGAACACTATATATAGAACAGGCTGGCTAGAATTCACAGAGATCCATCTGCTTCTAGTCTCTGAGTGTTGAAATTAAAGGCATATATAATCAGGCCTGACTGTTTTTGAGAATCTAATAATAAATACATTAAAAAAAAAAAACCCTAACCCAGGCAGTGGTGGCAGCACACACCTTTTATCCCTGCACCTAGGAGGCAGAGGGAGGTGAATCTCTTATGACTTTGAGGCCAACCCCATCTCCAGATCGAGTTCCAGGAGAAACCTTGTCTTGAAAAACCAACAACACAATTCCCTAGCCCTGTGAGATAATGAATTCCTATTCAGGAGAGACTTTGTCTATAATTTTTTTCTCTGAATTTAAATCTGTGGATTTAATCTTGGCGTGTCATATGACAGTGAGAGCAGTTATGTGTTATGTGTATATAATGTAAATTTTTGTGTAGATCGCAGGGGAGAAGAAGTCCGCCCAGTGGCGCACAGTGGAGGGTGCGCTGAAGGAGAGAAGAAAGGCGGTTGATGGAGCTGCAGATGCCCTTCTCAAAGCCAAGTAATTACTCCTGGGCTTTACAAGTAGTCAGGCCTCCTGGCAGCTTCCTCGTGGCTGAACTCTCTCTCTGATCTTTATAAATGAAGAGGCAGAGCGACCATTCTCACTACTCTACCAATGTGTGCTCTGAGCTGGCCCCAGGGACTCGAAGATTTAAAGGAGTAAACTATATGAAGTACAATTAGGCTAAAATAAAGGGAGTGGAGATTTTATAAAGGGGCTCATACAAGAATCAGATTTCTTGAGGGCTGGAGAGATGGCTCAGTGGTTAAGTACACTGACTGCTCTTCACGAGGACCCAGGTTCAATTCCCAGAAACCACATGGTAGTTCCAGACTGTAACCTCAGTTTCAGGGCTTCTGACACCCTCCCACAGACACATGCAGGCAAAACACCAGTGCACAATAAAAACCCAGAACAGTCAGGTTTGCATTGGATTATTGCTTAGATTTCTATGTGTCTATTGAGTTACGTAATTTCTAAATTTTAGTGGGATGGTCAGTACATTTTTTTTTTTATCAGAATTCAGAATATATCATAACAGTTTGCTGGAACTACAAAAGAGGTTAATTTATTAAGCCATGTGCTACCTTGACTTTCCTTCCTACAAATTGACTAAAGCTAGTGTCTTAGTTTGGGTTTTGTTGCTGTGGTAACGACCATGGCCAAAAGCGGCTTGGGGAGGAGAGAGAGGGCTTGTTTGTCTCCCACATCCCAATCAGCAGTCCATCGTTGAAGGGACTCGGCAGGGACTGACGGTGCCGTGGAAGAACCCTGCTTATTGCCTTTCCCCGTGGCTTGCTCAGCCTGGTTTCTTACACACCCCAGGGTGACCTGCCAAGGGATGGCACCGCCCATAGTGCACTGGGCTCTTCCACGTCAATCGTCCTTTCAAAAAAGTGCTTCCCAGGCTTGCCTGCAGGTCCTGATGGGAACATGTTCTCAGTTGAGGCTCGCTCTTAGGTGATCATAGCTTGGGTCAAGTTGTCAAAAATCTAACCAACACAACTAAGATAAAGCACAGACACCGATAAAGGTCTGTTACAAAGTCTGAATCTCATGCAACATGGCCTTAGGCCATTCCTATCTTATACTTACATCAAAACTCTAATATATTGAGCCCTAATATTTGTATCTTTTTTTTTTTTAATGTCCTCAGAGAAGAGTTAGAGAAGATGAAAAGTGTAATTGAAGATGCAAAGAAAAGAGAGGTTGCTGGGGCCAAGCCTCATATAATTGCTGCAGAGGGGAGACTTCACAACATGATTGTTGATCTGGATAATGTGGTCAAAAAGGTATTTTTCTGAAATCTTGTAGTATTTTATATTTTAAAATATATCTTAATGCATTTCTGAAAACTCAGGAATATATATATATTAGTGTTAACTACTTCTAAAGTGTGTGTGGGAAGGCTAGTAGCAATGTAAGGGTCTGAATTGGATTTCTGGGATTCGTTTAGTAGAAGGAGAGAACTGATTCCACAAGATGTCCACTGACTTCTACTCACTTTGCCCTGTGGCACATGGATACTCTCATATACATAGGCATAATGCATGCTCTCACAAGAAATAAAATGTAAAGACAGTCAGGTGTCATGGCAGACGCTTCTAATCCCAGCCCTTGGGGGGCAGGCGTGCCAGCCTGGTCTACAGACCAGGACAGCGAGGGCTGTTACACAGAGAAGCCCTGCCAAAACAGACAGGTTTAGTTTCTGTTTTCTGATGTTCAGATTTTTGAGTGTTGTTTGTGCCTGAATGGGGCTGGCCTTTAGAGTGTAGATGGTGCTTTATCCCGAGACCTTGTCTGTGTAGGTCCAGGCTGCTCAGTCAGAGGCTAAGGTGGTGTCCCAGTATCATGAGCTTGTGGTGCAAGCAAGGGACGACTTTCGAAAAGAGCTGGACAGCATCACTCCAGACATCACTCCCGGGTGGACAGGGATGAGTAAGTACAGCTGCTTCCCACACTCTTTGGATTTTAGCATCTAATCAACTAATCTAACCCTGCTTCAACTCTAGTCTTTCAATCTCAGTGCTTCTGGGATGTCTCAGTTGGTGTATAGGGTATCGTTTGTCTCTGTCACAGCCGTAGCACAAAGAACACTGGCATTACTCAAGTTTTAATCGTGGTGAGCAGAACCTCAGGTAGTATTCATATTTAGTTCTGTGTGATTCAAGATTCGATTCTAATTTGCTACTCAAAAATTAAAAATAGGATCCAAGTGAGTAAGAGTAATGTTTTAGCATTAACTCTGTTAAAATAAGTAGGTGCATATACTTACTCAAATCGTTTGGTACTTTAAACTCTTTGGACTAGATTAATTAAGGCACACTTGAGAGTTCTGTTAGTGACCTCAGTTCTTCCAGACTGTTAGCAAGCTTGCTGTTCTCCAGTTTCAGCCTCCCTGGTGCTGGGGATTACAGGCATTCACTGTGGTGCCTAGCTGGAAAATTCTTTCTTCTGAGATTATGGAATTGAGGAGTGGTTGATGCCGAAGGCTAGGGAGGTTAGCTAAAAGGTGGTTACAGTTGCCAGGTGTGGTTGTGGATACCTTCAGTCCCAGCACTTGGAGGCAGAGGCAGGAGGATCCAGCCAGGTTGGAAGCTAGTCTGGTCTACATAATGAGTTCCAAGACAGCCAGGGATACATAATGAGACCTTGTTTCAAAAACATAACGTTAAGGTGCCACAGTCTTCTGAGGGTGAACTGATATGGGCCACCTATTGTATGTACCAGGGACATCAACATGAATAGGAAGATAGTAGGAATCAGATGTTTTGCAATTCATTTATTTAGCTGTGATGTATAGTGTAGTGAACTTGAAGATGTGTATACTCGTAACGCAGCCTCTTAGCTCCTGTGTGTTTTCTGAAGAAAACCCAGTGAGTGCGTTGAAGCACTGTTGTAAGAGAGTTAGGGTGTAGCTCAGTGCTCGAAATTCTCCTAGCATGCAAGAGGCCCTGGATTGGAGCCTCGCACTAACAAAAGCAAAAAGAGCCTGGTGTGGGGGCGCACGCCTTTCATCCTGCCACTTGGGAGGCAGAGGCAGGTGGATCTCTGAGAATATGAGGTCAGCTTGGTCTGTATTCAAGTTCCAGAAAAGCCAGAGCAGCGTAACTTAGACCCTTACTCAAAAAAGGCGTGTGTGACTGAGAGAGAATTAGGTTAGAGGGGGTGGTAGAGTATTTGGTTAACATGCACAAGCCCTGAGTTTAGTCCCCAACACCAAAAGAATTAAAAGGAAAATTGAAACAGCCAAATGTGTCCTACATGTGTGAGTACAAGTGAACTGTGTTGTGTTTCACCAAAAAGAAGTCTTGACAGCATGGGCACATGCTGCCAAACGTGGTGGCCTGGTGGCCTGAGTTCTTCCCCAGGAACCACATGGAGGAAGGAGAAAATTAACTCCCAAAGATCTCTGACCTCTACGCAGTTGCCGTAGCATACTCCAACCCAAATAAAAAAATAGATGTAATGCTTTTTATATATTAAAAGCTAAAAGAATATAGACTAGGATGGCACTAACATGGTGTTTAAGAACCTGTGAGCAATACTGTTATTGCAGGTTATATCTTTATGTCAAGTCTAAAATGGGGTCTGGATAGATGGACCAGCAGTGAAGAGAAAACAATGTGGGGTCTGGATAGATGGACCAGCAGTGAAGGGAAAGCAGTGGGGTCTGGATAGATGGACCAGCAGTGAAGGGAAAGCAGTGGGGTCTGGATAGATGGACCAGCAGTGAAGGGAAAGCAGTGGGGTCTGGATAGATGGACCAGCAGTGAAGGGAAAGCAGTGGGGTCTGGATAGATGGACCAGCAGTGAAGGGGAAAGCAGTGGGGTCTGGATAGATGGACCAGCAGTGAAGGGAAAGCAGTGGGGTCTGGATAGATGGACCAGCAGTGAAGGGAAAGCAGTGGGGTCTGGATAGATGGACCAGCAGTGAAGAGTGTTACTGCTCTTTCAGAATACTCAGGTTTGTTCCCAGCACCCACACAGCAGCTCACACGTATAACTCCAGTTTCAGGGGATCTAATGCGCTCTTCTGGCCTTTGCAGGCACCTGTATTCATATAGTGCCCATAGACACTCATGCAAGCACATACATTATACATAAAACTAAACAGTGTTTTTGAAAAGTGCTTGTGACTAATAAAACCCAAATCAGGAGTCCATAAGTACATCTCCTTTATTGCTTACAGACTTAGAGCCAACTGCTGTATTCATGTGCCCTGTCACAGTCTTCTTACTCACATTGTTCTATTGCTCTGGACTACAGCTCACACTGCTGTATTCATGTGCCCTTTTAAAACTCATCTCTTACATTGTCCCAACTTTGTCAGTTTTCCCTTTGACACAGAAACAGATCCTTTTAGTGAAAAATCCTTATCTTTGAATTTAAGCCCAGAGGTCCTTAACAATCTTTGTACTAGATACAGGCCTGGTTGTTCAGGCCTATAATCCCATGTATTTGAGGAGGCTGAGGTGAGTGGACTGCACATTCCTGGGCTACAGGGTGAGTTTAAGGACAGCTTAAGTAACTTAGAAGAGCCCTTGCCTAACGCGCTTGAGAGCCTGGGGTCAGCTCCAGATTGCCAAGGAGAAAAAAGGGAATGACCTCTCTTGTCACTGATTCACGAGTATGTGTAATACTGATGAGAAACTGCTTTAAACTAAAGCAGTCATAGTTCTTGGTTTAATTTGCACAGTTAAATGTAAATTTAATGTAAAGTTCCCTGTGAAGTTTTTCTAAGAAGCCTGCTGTGGTACACCCCTATGCACAGCTCTCAGGAGAAAAAGCAGAAAGGTAACAGATCTGGAAAGACTGTTCCAAAGTTCCCCTGAAGAAAGCACCAATCTAGAAGCAGTGAAAGGTGGAATCAGGACTGGGATGGAGGAACACACCGTGAGGAGCAAGTTTAGTTGACAGCAATGAAAGAAAAGTTGATTTGCTGGGTTGAAACAATGACAAATCTTTTCTAACTAGAACAGATTTTAATGTCAGTGATTCCTTTGTTCTTTAAAATACTACACCCTACCTTGATGTATGTTGTCTCTGACTCTCTCTAAATGTAGGAAATAAACATTATACTTTTCAGTAATCTCTTTTCTTAACATTTCTGGATGTTGCTATTTAATGATCGCTAACCAAAGTGTGCACCTTCTTTTCAAACTATTCTTCTCTTTCTTTGTAGGTATTTCTGACCTAGGTGAGTAAATATGTTTATCTTATGTGACATTTGAATGTGTGATAATTCCCAGTTGTGCATTTGTGGCATCCATGGGTGGTTAGGAACAGCTAAAGTGATTGTAAGATTGTAAATGTGAGACGTGTTTATGTATACACAACGTGGTCTTCACTCATTATTTCAAAGAACTTCAAACATTAAAAAGAAAATATCCATAAAATACCACAGTTTCATCTGAATTCATCAGTTATCAGATCCATTCCCAGTTTTGTCTCATCTTTTCATAGCTTCGTGTCAGAGCATATTTCAAATACATCTTTTCCTTATAAATACTCAAAGGTGATCGGAATACCATTTATTATGCTTAAGCTTTAATAATTCTCTAGTGTTGTTAAATCTGCAGCGCTTAAATCTTTCTACTTATAGAAAGAATTTTTGCCAGGCAATGATGGTACACACTTTCATCTCAGTGCTCAGGAGTCAGAGGCAAGCGGATCTCTGTGAGTTGAAGGCCAGCGTGGTCTGAAGAGTGAGTTCTATGGCAGGCAGAGCAGAGAAACCCTGTTTTTGAAAAAACTGATGAAGAACAATGTTTTTACTTCCAGTATTTCACTCAGGCCAGGCTTTAGAGATGACCCCCACACTGAAATTATTCAGTGGGTCTCAGAGCTCCTTTACTTCTTTGCTTTTCAACTTGTTTTGTGGTGAATCAGTCATTTATCATGCAGAATTGCCCCATATTTTGTATTTTATGGTAGGAACCTTTATTCTTAACCTTTAATAAGTGCTGTAGTACTTGTGAAGTGTGAAATTATTTCCCCCCAAACAACAAACCAGCAAGTCACACTACTTGAGTGTGTGCTGAACTGAGCCTTCCAGCATGAATATTAAAAGGGACCGCAAGTAATACTATTGGGCATTAGTGTCTAATTACTGTCTAGGTAGTGTGTATTCAAGGGAGGGAACAGCGGCAGGAGATTTAGCTTAGTGGTTAAGAGTACTTTGTATCCACATGAGGCTTGCAACTGTTTGTGACTCCAGTTTCAGGCACACATATGATAGACAGACACACACAGGCAAAACACCAATACACAGAAATGAACATGTAAAAATTAAAAAAAAAAAAAAAAAAAAAAAAAGCCAAGAGACTCTCTACTTTTAGCAGACAACTTGTTTAAAAAAAAAAATTTTTTTTTTTTAGGGGGGCAGAGGAGGGCCTGGGCTTGCCCTGGATCTGGAGTTGTAGATGACTATGAACATCCATGTGGCTGCTGGGAATCAGGCCCCGTTCCTATGAAAGAGCAGCCAGTGTTCCTAACCTGAGCCATCTCTCCAGCCTGCAGACTATTCTTTACCCTTCCTCATCTGTGTGTGGGTGTTTTGTGGGGTGGGGTTAGAGGAAAACATATGGGAGTTGGTTTCCTTCTGAATATTTTTTAGGCTAAGATATTTCTGCACAAAATGACATGTAATAATGATTGTGTCTACAAGTGTTGTTTTTAGGAGCAGAATTAGAGCAAATTAGAGTTCAGATTACAGAAACTGATTTGGTTTCTTGGAAAAGAGCTGAGTATGCGACCTCAGGACCCACCTGTTTATTATTTTGCTTGGAATTGACACAGTTGTAGTTGCTGAACATTAGCTCTTGGTCTCTAGTTTGACTGGAGGATTTCAGTTTTGTGTTAGCTACTGTCTGCTTTATAATTTCTGACGTGGGTAATATGTTGATGCTATCTGTTTAGCTGACAAGCTCTCTACTGATGACCTGAACTCACTGATTGCTCATGCACATCGCCGCATCGATCAGCTCAACAGAGAGCTGGCACAGCAGAAAGCCACAGAGAAACAGCACATCGATCTGGCCCTGGAAAGGCAAAAGCTAGAAGAAAAGCGGGCCTTTGACTCTGCAGTGGCAAAAGCATTGGAGCGCCACAGAGGTGAAATACAAGCTGAGCAGGACAGAAAGGTAGCGGAACAGAGAACCACTTGACATTTCAATCTCTTAACCCGTCCCATCACCACCTGCTAGGAGACGTAATTCGTGGGGAGACGTAGTTAGAGTGGCATTCAGGCCTTTTCCCCCTGAATCAGAGCTTCTGAGATAGGCGTGATCTAGCTGCCTTCCCTCCTACTGAGCAGATGCAGGAGCGTAAGCAGTCAGGAGCTGCTGTACAGGGCCCCTCCCTGTTTCTTCCTGTGCAGCCTCTTGCCGTCTAACACCGTGCTCAAAGAATCTCTCTTGAACTCTGAATCTGTTCTTGCCTGTGATGTTAGTGGGTGTGATTGTCCAAAGGGGAAGAGACAGCTCCATTTGCCATCTCTTTTGGTTATTTTATGTATCAAACATGGCATCCAGAGACTCAGATGCTGTCCACCCCATCCTCTCATCAGCTCTTACATTCAGTCTGCATCCGTAGTAAATCCCAAACCTGTCTGCTTTTCATTTTTGCTTTACTCCACATGCTCATCTTAGTAGGTTTCTCAGCATCTCACTGTGCAGCCCCACTGGCTGAGAATTCACAGCGGTTCCCTCCCTGTACGTCTGTTGGTTTTTATTTTCTGTGTGCACGGTCTTTTTCACTGGGGCCCTTGTGCTGTGTGCTCAGGCATCTGGCTCTTCCTGTAGTTCTGCACTTGAGTCACTGTCTCAGGTGTGCCCCTCCTATCCCGCCAATGTCGAGCAGCCCTGCGGATCAGTTTCTGCCATGTTGCCGTTTTCAGTGAAAGCGGGCAGAGGCGGTCTGGTGGGAGTTCAGGCTTTACAGCAGGTCTCCTGCTCTGTTCATTTTTGTAAACAAGTGTCCAGTCTCAGTTGTGTGTCTGTGTGTGCATTGTATCCTCTGAGGCATAGGGCTGAAGTGTTTACTTACACACTGCCCAGCTGGTTTCACAGACCTCACTATGCTAACTCTGAGAAAGTAGAGCTGCATGTTCAAGGCAATATGTGTACATGTGTAGTAGAACATGTGGCTAACAAGTAAAGCAGGATGGATTGTTTCATTGTTTTGATTTGGCCCATGTTGAGCCCAAACTCATGTGAAAAGTAGCTGGTGGCAGTTTGTTTGTTTGTTTGTTGTCCCTGAGACAGGGTTTCTCTGTGTTGCTTTGGAGTCTGTCCTGGAGCTCACTCTGTAGACCAGGCTGGCCTCAAGCTCACAGAGATCCGCCTGCCTCTGCCTCCCAAGTGCTGGGATTAAAGTCGTGTGCCACCAACACCCGGCTGTCAGTTCTTTGTTTAAAAGAAATTAGTAACTGCTGGGTACTAATTATTGAAATGATTTTTCAAAGTTGGCATTGTCACCATGGAGAAGGTGGAAACATGAATAGGCAATTATGATTAAACTATGTTTGAACTGAGCATTGAACCAAGTCTCTTTGCTCTAAGTTCTGGAATGTGTTACTTCCTGAGAAATGTGTAGTTCAGCAATAATGGCCTCTGTTTCTGTGTCGGGATCACATGGTAATGTTCAAGTTTTGAGGCCAGAAAGACCCATTTTGAAATAGGAGCTGTGATGTGAGACTTTGGTTGAGTTGCTTTTAGATGTTTAGTGTTGTGGCTCTTGTTAAAAATTCAGTGACTGTGTACTTACGCCTGGCACAGCTAAGGGGTTCAAGTCAAAATGGCTGCTGTTGTTATCTTACTAACGCTCTTTTCCTACATGGGAATGTTGAGAACTAACCGGTACTGTTTCACAGGTAGAAGAAGTCAGAGATGCCATGGAGAATGAGATGAGGACCCAGCTTCGGCGACAGGCAGCTGCTCACACTGATCATTTACGAGACGTTCTCAGGGTGCAAGAACAGGAGCTGAAGAATGAGTTTGAGCAGGTGAGGGCTGTGGAGACGGCTCAGCTCTTCCTCTGCATCTCCACTTGCACCATTATGAGCTCTCCTCATCTTTCCATTTGTGGGGTGTAACTGGCACGGAGCCCAGGGCTGCCCATGCTACGCATGTTCTCTACCATACCCTTTGCCTTTCTCCTTTAAGTGTACTCTGAGGGTAAGAATTCGATTAGGACAAGCAATGGTGGCTCATGCCTTTAATCCCAGCACTCGGGAGGCAGGTGGATCTCTGAGTTCCAGGATAGCCCAGTCTATAAAATGAGTTACAGGATAACCAGGGCTATACAGAGAAACCAGGTGGGGTCATGAAAATCTGTCAAGTCATTTGAAGTAGGGACTAGGACTTCTCTCTAGTCTCTAGGTTAAGGTGTACCTCACCTGACCCTGCCAGCAAGGACGACGCGACTCCAGGAAGATCTCCTTCCTGCAGTTTTAATCAGGATCCTTGAAACATGTTTTTTCTGACCCGCGGGAGCCCAGGGGGACCCCTGCACAGGCTTAAATACCCTTGAGCTAACCAACCCCAGTGAGCCACGTGGACCCTGCAGATAGGCTACTCTAACGCGGAAGCAGACTTAACCAAATAAGGGCTTGTTTACGCCAGAGAGCGCTCACCCTTGGGGAGGTGGAAGGCGGAAGCCAGCGCCATCTTTAAGGCGTGGCACTTTGCGGCTCTCTACAGTTACCCCTTTTTGTTTAATAATACAACAGGCAAGGGTAGTGGTCTGGTCTCCAGTAAAGCAGTGAACATTGTAATGACCCTGAATCCTGGTAGTCAGCCAAGTCAGTGCCACACCCATCCGGCATCTTTTTCCTGGAGGTGGGGCCTCAGACACCAGCCCACATGCAACCAGACTTGCCCTTCTCGGAGTTGCTCGCTTCCAGAGCTAACTCGGAGTGCAGTGCTAAGCCATACAACCTGAGTGTGAAGGATCAATTCTTGTTCATGACTGAGAGCCATGCTTGGGGAGACTGTCCTGCCTCAATGGCTGTAAACGCCTGGACAACCATAGCTGCATACCGCTTCTGAGCAAACCTCATCTTGCAAAGGCACCACAGGCTCGTGAAGGAGATAAGCAACAAGAGGACAGCCATGGCTCCCATTCCCGCCCATTCTTTCAGATGATCCATGACAACGGGAACCACGATGACAATCTGGCAGCCAGTCCCGCATCCACACGTGTTGAATTCACTGCAATGATGGTCACTCGCAGATGTAACATTAAGTCATCAAAGTCAGCAGACCAATTTCCTAAAAGATAGCTAGACAACTGTCCTGACAAATTAGCAGCACGTGTAAAGTTCTCATACTGGTAGCACACAAACCTGGATACTTCATTTCACATCCCAATTGGGCCAGCTGCCACAAGATATCTATTTGGTCCTGCATCAGATCAATTCTTTGGTTTACAATCATTAGACCTCCTTTTAGTTGAGCACCAATTGTGGATTGAGCATCCAAGGTGGTAGCCACATTCTTGGACAACTCATTTAGCTTACAGGCTGTCTGCACTGATGTGGTCATAGCCACGGCAGCCTTGACTGAATCCACAACTGCAAAAGAGATAGCTGCAACTATGGCTGCTGTAATGCCAGAATCTCTCTCTGCAGCCTGTACCAAACAGGCCACAAAATCTGAAAATTGTTCCATTGGGCCTTGCAGTATCTTAGTGAGATTACCATTCACCTTTCCCTTATTGGGTAATGACTTCCATGCTTTTATGGCAATCTGATTTACTTGTTCAAGACTTAAGTCATTTTGTAAGGCTTTCCAGACCTCAGGGCAAAAGGAACGCCCTGTACCTCGACCCCGCCCTTCCTCACTGTGATCAGGAGAAGGCCCCAAAGGCATTGTTCCAGGAGGGTCCCTCCCCTCCCCACATCGCCATTTCTCCTCTCCCTTCCCCCTCTGCCCCTTAGGGGATTGTTTCTGAACTCCTTTTATGAGGGCTTGCAATTCTTCCTCAGCCCAGCATGCTACCTTGATGTCTCCCAAAACTGGGAACCAAGGTGCAATGGCATCGCATTCCCTCAGGAATCTTTCTAGTGTGCTTTTCTTTATTTTAAGTTTCTTTGACAAAAGTAGCTCCTGAAGAGCCAGAAAAATTGGATGAGACTGAGAAGTCCCCATCTTAAAAATTTTACTTTCGGTTTGTTAGAACTTCTCATTCAATGCCTGAGACTTTATTGCCGCTTATTTCCGCGGTCTTTAACTTGGTCCCAACTTACCTGGGACTTTATAGCTCCTTACCAGAGACCTTATCGCCTCTTTACCGAGAGCCTTAATTTTGGTCCCAACTTACCTTGGGAACTTGCCAGCGCTGCCCTGACTGCAAGAAGTTCTGATCTGAAAAATTCCCAGTATGGGCCATCATCTGTGCGCACCTGACCCTGCCAGCAAGGACGACGCACTCCAGGAAGATCTCCTTCATGCAGTTTTAATCAGGATCCTTGAAACATGTTTCTTCTGACCCGCAGGAGCCCCGGGGGACCCCTGCACAGGCTTAAATACCCTTGAGCTAACCAACCCCAGTGAGCCACGTGGACCCTGCAGATAGGCTACTCTAACACGAAAGCAGACAGGCTGAACAGACTTAACCAAATAAGGGCTTGTTTACGCCAGAGAGCGCTCACCCTTGGGGAGGTAGAAGGCAGAAGCCAGCGCCATCTTTAAGGCATGGCACTTCGCGGCTCTCTACATTAAGGGAGTATCCCTCCATGGGGGATGTGTCTGCAAGGTCCTTTTGTGCACCAGGAATACATCCTGGTTCCACTGTCTGAGGTCCCCCAGACTGCTCAGGCCTTCTGAGACCCATATTCAGGGGGTCTGAATCAGGCCCATGCTGGATTCCTAGCTATCAGTCTGGGGACCCGTTACCTCCTCCTTGTTCAGGTCAGCTGTCTCTGTGTTTCTGCAACCTGGTCTTGTCCTCTCTCTCTCTCTGTATCTGGATTAGGGTTCGACTCAGTGTTTGGTTATGGGTGTTTGCTTCTGTTTCCAACAGGAACTAGATGAGGGCTCCATTATGGTGGATAATGTAGTTGATGATCTCACTATCAGGGAAGGGCATTTATGGTAGCCTTTCCATGGTTGCTCAAATTGTTAGTTGGAGTCAGTCTTGTAGTTCTCTAGACCTTTCTTTAGGTTCAGTTTTCTCTTCAAAGCAATAATGGCTCCCTCTTTTATGTCCCCCCCCCGACTCAATCTATCTAGTCACACGTGTTTCCCTCTCCCCTTCTCTTTCTCCTAATTCTCTATTCACTGCACCCCCCATTTCCCATGTGCTCTGGGGGACTTGTCCCTTTCCCCTTTTGTGAGGGACTATATATGACTCTCTTAGATTATACCTCATATCCTAGTTCCTCTGGTGGTGTCTATTATAGGCTAGTGATCCTTTGCTCTAGGTCTAAAATCCATATATGAGCTAGTACATACCCTGTTCCTCTTTTTGTGACTGGGTTACCTCATTCAGGATGGTTTTTTCAAATTCCATCCATTTGCCTGTGAATTTCAAGATTCCGTTTTTTTTTTTTTTGTTTTTTTTTTTCTGCAGAGTAGTATTCCATTGTGTAGATGTGCCACATCTTCTTTATCCATTCTTTAGTTGAGGGGCATCTAGGTTGCTTCCAGGTTCTTGCTATTACAAATAATGCTGCTATGAACATAGTTGAACACATGTCTTTGTTGCATGGATGTGGATCATTTGGCTATATGCCTAAGAGGGAGATTGCCGGGTCTTGTGGTAGACTAATTCATATTTTCCTGAGGAACCGTCATACTGATCTCCAAAATGGCTGTACAAGTTTGCACTCCCACCAGCAGTGGGAGTTCTCCACATCCTCTCCAGCATAAATTGTCATTGGTGTTTCTAATTTTAGTCATTCTGGCAGGAGTAAGATGGTATCTCAGAGTTGTTTTGATTTGCATTTCCCTGATAGCTAAGGATGTTGAGCACTTTCTTTCAGCCTCTTTGATTTCCTCTATTGAGAATTCTTTCTAAAGTTCTGTACCCCATTTTTAAATAGGGGGTTATTTGGTGTTTTGTTGACTAGTTTTTTGAGTTCTTTGTATATTTTGGAGATCAACCGTTTGTCAGATGTAGGATTGGTAAAAAAATTTTTCCTAGTCTGTGGGCTGCCGTTTGGTCTTGTCCACTGTGTCCTTTGCCTTACAGAAGCTTCTAAGTTTGAGGAGGTCCCATTTATTAATTGTTGATCTCAGTGTCTGTGCTACTGGAGTTATGTTCGGGAAGCAGTCTCCTGTACCAATTTGTTCAAGGGTACCTCCCACTTTCTCTTCTAAGAGGTTCAGTGTCTTGGAGAGATCAGGGATTAACAGGAACATACCTAAACATAATAAGAGCATTATACAGTAAACCCAACAGCCAACATCAAACTGAATGGAGAGAAGCTTAAGGCGATTCCTCTAAAATCAGGAACAAGACAAGGCTGTCCTCTCTCTCCATATCTCTTCAGTATTGTACTTGAAGTTCTAGCTAAAGCTATAAGACAACAAAAGGAGATCAAGGGAATCCAAATTGGAAAGGAAGAAGTCAAACTGTCTCTATTTGTAGATGATGTGATAGTTTACATAAGCGACCCAATAAACTCTACCAGGGAACTCCTATAGCTGATAAACACCTTCAGCAACCTAGATGGATGCAAGATAAATTAAAAAAAAATCAGTAGCCCTACTTTATTCAAACAACAAAGAGGAAACATCACCCTTTACAATAGCCACAAACAACATAAAGTATCTTGGGGTAACGCTCACCAAACAAGTGAAAGACCTGTATAATAAGAACTTTGTGGCTTTAAAGAAAGAAATTAAAGAAGATACCAGAAAATGGAAAGATCTCCCATGCTCTTGGATAGGAAGGATAAATATAGTAAAAATGGCCAAAAGCAATCTACAGATTCAGTACAATCCCCATTAAAATCCCAGCACAATTCTTCACTGACTTTGAAAGGATAATAATCAACTTTATATAGAAAAACAAAAGACCCAGGATAGCCAAAACAACCCTGTACAATAAAAGAACTTCAGGAGGCATCACCATCCCTGACTTTAAGCTCTACTACAGAGCTATAGTTCTGAAAACAGCCTGGTATTGGCACAAAAATAGACAGGTAGACCAATGGAATCGAATTGAAAATCCTGATATTAACCCACACACCTATGAACACCCGATTTTCGACAAAACAGCTAAAAGAATACATTGGGGGGGGGTGAGGAAAGCATCTTCAACAAATAGTGCTGGCACAATTGGATGATGGTGTGTAGAAGACTGCAGATAGACCCATGTCTATCTCCATGCACAAAACTCAAGTCCAAATGGATCAAAGACATAAGTCCAGCCACACTGACCAGAGCTCTTATGTGCCGCAGTTGTAAAGGTTTTTATTTATCTTAGACTGGTTCTCCCTATGTAGCCCTGGCTGGCCTGAAACTTGTTATGTAGACCAGACTGGCTTGGAATTCACTTGTTTCTGCCTCCCAAGTGCTAGAGTTAAATGTATGTCATCACACTTGGCTGTTTTGAGGTTGTTTTTTTTTTTTTTTTTTTTTGTAGTTTATGGAAGATTAGTGTCTAGTTAAGTGGCAAGCATGGTGGTAGCATTAGTTTCCTGTACACTATCTGTTTTTGTTTCAGGACCTGTCTGAAAAACTGTCTGAGCAAGAATTAGAGTTTCGTCGTCAAAGTCAAGAACAAGTTGACAACTTTACTCTGGACATAAACACTGCCTATGCCAGGTTGAGAGGAATCGAGCAGGCCGTTCAGAGTGAGTTTCCTTTAATGTAGTTCAGTCTTATCCTGTACAGGTTCTCAGGATAATTTCTTGTTAAAACAATAGGAGGCACGAATCCACTCTACTATAGAATACTTATTTCTTGGAAAGTTTAAGAAGTTTGAGAAGAAATTAGAAAAAAGAAGATCAGAAAATTAAATTGAGGGCTGGAGAGATGGCTCAGCTTTGACTGCTTTTCCAAGAGGACACAGGTTCAATCCCCAGCACCAACATGGCAGCTAACAACTGTTTGTAACACCTAGGTCTGATATCCTCACATAGACATACACATCAGGCAAAACACCAATGCACATAAAATAAAAAGCAATACATCACTTTAAAAAAATTAAATCGAAATACATGACACAGATCACCATTTTCAAGGTATTTTCCATCATATCCTGTTGGGTTATCTGGAAGCGTGATTTAATGTTGTGAGCATAGTTATTGAGGCCTATGTGTGCCACATTGAAAGTGATACATCTTAACAATGAGCACATTAATAAAATAGGTTTCCTGGGATAATAAAATAGGCTTCCTGGGATAATAAAATAGGCTTCCTGGGATGTCCTAGAATCCTTTGTCATGTGACAATAAGAGTGTAATACTTAGGGAATGTCAGTCTAATATAGTTCATTAAGGTTTTTTGTTTGTGAAAATACTTTAAAATTGTTTACTTTTATGTATGTAGGTATGTTGCCTACATGCACACATGTGAGCCCAATGAGATTAAACGAGGGTGTGGGATCCTCTGCGACCAGAGTCCGAAAGAGCTGTGATCCACCATGTATGTGGGTGATAGAAGTTGCACCTGGGTCATTTGGAAGAGCATCCAGTGCTCTTAATCACCGAGCCATCTCTCTCCAGTACATTAAGTTTCTTTTATTACCTCTATGGAATTTTTTCTCTTCTCTTGCTAAATTTCTGATGGCCTTGAAATTCTTGGCCTAGGGCTAGGCATTGGTGGTGCACACCTTTGGCCCCGGCACTTGGGAAGGAGGCAGAGGCAGGTGGATCTCTGAGTTTGAGGCCATCCTGGTCTAGAGCCAGGGCAGAGAAATCCTGTCATTTTACTGCACACACCCAAACCACTAAATATAAAAGATGTCTGAATTAGAGATTTCTAGGTATAGTTCACCAATAGCCAGAGCTATATACTCTTACCAAAGAAATAAGAAATCTTGCATATGTGAATGACTTACATTGTCTTTGGCAAAGGTCCATCGCCCTGGATCTCACAGGAAAGGGAAGGGAACTTGGTTGTGCTATGCATTTGCACCCTCCCAGTATTTTCAGTGTTAATAGGATCAGGTCCTCGTAGAACTGTCGCCTAGTGTTACTTTGTGAAAAGGCTGGCTTTAGCCTGGTTAACTTGTTGGATGTAGACTGTTGAAGGTGCATCTGGGGCGTGCATATGAGGAAGACAGACGTGTCTTTCTTTGCTTTATTTTACTTTGTTTGTTTGTAGGCCATGCAGTTGCTGAAGAAGAAGCCAGAAAGGCTCACCAGCTCTGGCTTTCAGTGGAGGCATTGAAGTATAGCATGAAGACTTCATCTGCCGAGACACCTACCATTCCCCTGGGGAGTGCAGTCGAGGCCATCAGAGTCAGCTGCTCTGATAATGAATTCACCCAGGCCTTAACCGCAGCCATTCCTCCAGAATCCCTGACCCGGGGGGTATACAGTGAAGAGACCCTAAGAGCCCGTTTCTATGCTGTTCAAAAAGTAGCCCGAAGGGTAGCCATGATTGACGAAACCAGAAATAGCCTGTACCAATACTTCCTTTCCTACTTGCAGTCCCTACTCCTGTTCCCGCCTAAGCAGCTGAAGCCACCAGCAGAGCTCTACCCTGAGGATATGAACACATTTAAATTGCTCTCTTATGCCTCCTATTGTATTGAGCATGGTGACCTGGAGCTGGCAGCAAAGTTTGTCAACCAGCTAAAGGGGGAGTCCAGAAGAGTGGCACAGGGCTGGCTGAAGGAGGCCCGGATGACCCTAGAAACTAAGCAGATAGTGGAGATCCTGACTGCATACGCCAGCGCCGTAGGAATAGGAACCACTCAAGTGCAGCAAGAGTAAGGCCTAGGAAGAGTTGTGTAATGTCGCATTTCCTATCAAAGAAAATCAGCATTGGTATCTGCAGGGTTTGCAACAAGGGTCCCAGAATTGTCTAGAAGTGCAAGATGTTAACACCTGTTGCATTTACCGTCCTTACACTGCTATCATGCCAATGAACTCCAGGAGGCTTTATTTGCAACTTGTGTGACACTTCCTGTCTTTCAGGTTTTACTGATGAGGCTTGTGAGCCACTCAAAATAATGTCTGTGATCCCTATTACTGATTCTGCCCTTGGAGCAAACTGAATAAAGCAACACAATGAAAACTGAGTACTCAATCCCTTTCCAAAAGTGCGATTTCCAGTTTGTTGTGTGAGCAGGCAGCTTCCATGAGAAGCAGCCAATGGCAGGAACTTGCGGCCACAGCTTCAGGGCTGTGAGCTGGGTTACATGAAGTCCAAGCCTTGCTGCTTTGGCTCTGAATGCTTGGGTGAATGGATCTTCTCCTGATAGTCAAAACCCAGAGCGTGTTGAAGCCGCGTGCCAGTGGTAGTCTGCACGGCTGTGACAGCGCCCACAAGCGCGGTATCACTGGGACCCAGCACACCCCTGTACTGTAGTCAGAGTCCTCCAGCCACTGCTCAGCACCCTGCTGTGCTCCTGACCCAGGGCCTGGGCTGTGGCTCTTCAGTAGATTAGGTTATGAGCCTGGAAGCTGAACCTATCCACACTGACAGTGAGTTCTGAATTTTTACTTTTTGACTTAATTCTTACACCCTGAAGACTACCATCTCTACGAAATCCTGCCAGTTTTTAATTTTTTATTGGGGTATTTGTATTTATAAAATTAACTTTTCAGCTGAGCAACATACATACAAAGCATGAAAGTGTTTGTGTATCTCTGTAGTTGGACATGGACAGCCTCTCAAAGTGGGTATATTGAGGCCTTTGCATAGCACTGGCCTTGGCCTTTGGGACACACGGTGGTGTCATGCTCAGCCTGGGGTGATGTTATTGTTTAAGCTCTGTTGGAGCGCCTGCATGTGGATCGCTGCTTCTGAAGGCAGAGGCCCTGGGCACCTCCCTGGAACTGTAAAGTTAATGGACCTCCCTACTCCCACATCTAATATGATTAAATCCCCAAAGTACATTAATGTGTAAAATGTGTTTGTATGAAAACTGAGCGAATATACTAGGTTGTAAGAAAATCCAGTTTCTTTACATGTGACTATGTCATTGTGGTTCATGCCTTCAGTCAAGTCAGGCCAGACAGGGCTACACAGAGAGAATCTGTTTCTAAAAACCAAGGATGGGGGATGGGGTGGGTGGCCATTCTTTGAGCTCACCAGAAGGAAGCAAAACAATGGCTCATTTTAGCTCTGTACCAAAGACACAAAGACTTCAGATGGCTTTTTATGTGCAGTCATCCTCTACTTGGTTTTTTAGTTTTTGAGCCAAGGCCTGAAACTCAGTAGGTTAAGCTGGATAGACATTGTTTCAAACATTGGTGCCAGATTTTTTTTTTTTTTTTTTTTTTTGGTACTTGTGGGCTCTGGGGATGAGCTCCAGGTTCTGAGGCCTGCCTGTACTAAGCACTTCATAGACTTAGCTTCCCAGCCCCTGGCTTGCAAAATTCAGTGCCTAGCAGTGGCTTTGACAAAGTGTTGCCTACCTCCACTCCTGCTAGCCTGTCCTTGCTCTTGCCTTGCCCTGGCTCACTAAACAGCTAAAGTGAAAAGAAAGGCCAAGACTCATGCTGGCAAGTTTGAGGTACCCAGCAGTAAGGCGGGGCATATCAGCTGCATGCAGCAGCTCCTTTAAACTGCAAGTGAATTAATGCCGCCACTTAGGACTTGACACAGAGATAGGTCATCACCTTGGTCCAGTGTTTCACTGATCACCTCACACCCTCATCCTGACTGCTGTAAGCGTATTCAAACTGGGTGGGGTGGATGCCTGTGATCCCAGGGAGGTGGCAGCGAGAAAATCAGCAACCCTTAGGGTCAAATCTGACCTCTTTTAAAAAGGGAGGGGGGAAGCCAGTAGATGAAAACTAATGAGCTAAGTTCACACTTCTTAACATCAAAATGCTGGGTTTTGCCTCAATGATCTTTTTCTTTTCGGTTTTTCAAGACAGGGTTTCTCTGTGTAGCCCTGGCTGTCCTAGAACTCTGCTTCAATTTTATTTACTTGAGTTCCCAAATTAGTAATTAAACTGCAGTAGAATCTTAAGCAACCTTCAAATACAGTGCATTGGATTAACTTAGACCCTCTGTTCTCTCAACAGGTTCTGGATAAAAGCAGTCTGCAAATCCCAAATGAGTAATCCCACCAATTTCAAAATAACTTGCTTGAACTCAGTGCAGAAGAACAGGTCATCTCATTAACACAAAAGGCAAATAAAGAGGCTTGATTAGTAGGAAATTAACCTGTATTGGGTTCAGTGATCTAGGGTTCTTTCAGTTTGAGGGATGTTAAGAGGCAGGGAGATGATACTGTTTCTCTAATGAGTTCTGAATTGTTTTAAAGCAATTTCTAGTAAAGGGGAAACATCTATGAGTACATCCCACAGGTACAAAGAGTAAGGCTATCCTTAGGATAAGTGGCCTTTGCTCTTGGCTACTGAGTTCCAAATCTTTGGGGAAAATCCACATCTGGGCAGGCGCGCAGTACTCTTTAATATGCTTTGCTGAGTCTGGCAGAGGTCTTTGGTTTTTCTACACAGTGTCTCTGTGTAGCTCTGGCTGCCTTCAAACTCAGGAGATCCACCTGCCTCTGCCTTCCAAAAGCTGGGATTAAAAATGTGTGTTACCACTTCCTGGCCGAGTCTGGCAGGTTTTAAGTATGTTATTCCAAATCAGTATTCCCTTTTCTGCAGTAAACTACACTTCCCCCCTTTAAAGTCAGCCATTCCAAAGTCAACACTGCGTCTACACAGATGATGAGCATTGTCCTCCTCAGGTTCTCCAGAGGAAAGGGTTCCACCATTGTTGGCACATATAGCCATCTGTGTATATGATCTGACTGAGGATGGGTCTGGTCTCAATCCATTTTAATTAAGAAATTCTGGTCCTCTCCCCCAATACTTTCTGAAAGAAATAACACAAAGGGAAGGAAAGAAGGGAGGGAGGGTACTGTTCTAAAAGAGCATGCTGTCAAGTATTTCCTCTGAACCTGACATTGAGTATAGAGTTCTTACAGCAGCTATTATTATCAAATACACAAGCAACACACACACACACACACACACACACACACACACACACACACACACACACACACACACGGTTTTAACACCATTGGGGTCTTGGGCAATGAGGTGGCATTTAACCATATATTAAGGGATTAGAGAGAGGACTTATCCCCTAAGAGTGCTTGCTGGTCTTGCAGAAGACTAAGTTCCCAGCACTGGTTGGGCTGTGGCTCTAGCTCTAGGGGTTGGGTGCCCTCTTGAAGCTTCAGTGGGCACCTGCAGATCTGCATACAGGTAAATAAATCTTTTATTAAGATTCCCCACTCCAGGAGAGTCCTAGCTCCACTTGTTTTATTGGTACCATAGTTTCTCTAGTTCCTGTACAAGCTGATCAGATACACTGGGTCTTCACATCACTGGGGAATGAAACATAGTCTCATGCATACCAGACATGTTATACTGATGAACTCCATCTCTAGAGCCTTCAGCCTCATAAAGTCTGCTGCTTTTAATATGGCTGCTTACGATTGCGTTTTAACCACAATATTTCTATCTTCTATCATTTAAAAATGTTATGAATATGAATTGAGTTAAAAGTTAATCTTTCCCGTAGAAGCACATGAAAGCCAGGCATGGTGTCACACAGCTGTAATTTTAACACTCAAGATGCTGTGCTAAGTGGCTTGCCCTTCAAAGCTGGCATGATATACGTAGTGGGAATGTCTAAATAACTCTACAAAGAGACAAGTAAAAACAAGGGCTCCCAGCCAGGCTTTGGTGGCACACGCCTTTAGAGTTCCAGCACTCAGGAGGCACTCTGTGAGTTTGAGGGCAGCCTGGTCTACAGAGCTAGTTACAGGACAGAGTCCAAAAATATAGAGAAATCCTGTCTTGAAAAACCAAAAAAAACAAACACCCCCCCCCACAAAAAAACCCCAAGGGCTCCTTAGTGGCAAAACACAATTTATTGTCATTTAGGACTATGGTACTAGAATATGTGAGCTTGTAGTAAAAAGGGGATCAACTTTGGCACTTACTAACACTGGCAATGAAAGACTATGATGAGACAGAAGCAGAGACAGTGGACACGTCCTCATTTGGGGGGGGGGATCTTATTTTCCTTCAGAGTTTATGGCCCTTCTTGGCTCAGTGAGGGTTTGCAGAAGAAAGGTGAATATCTGAACTACACATGTCAAGTGGATTTGAAAATCCATCACATAATCATGTCAATGCTCAAGGCCTAGGTGGGAAGAGGCATTCCACATATACCACAAATGACGGCAAGGGCATTGTCACCCACAGGGACAGATGAGTTGGAACCAATGGGCAGAGTTGATAGCCTTTCTGGCAGCCAGCTTCTCCTAATTTGCCCACTGTCCTTTACCAAAATGACTTTGTAGGTAATTAATCATCTGACATCCCCAACCCTACTCTGATGATACCTTAAGACCCTGTTTTCTAGGTGAGTTAGACAACCCCAACATTTGTGAAGACAAGACTGGGCTCCAGCCTGGGAAGAGATGGTAAATGTAGATGGGAGCACAACAAAGAAACTAGCACAAAGGTAGCCATCAGGGAGCCAGGATAGAGGAAGCTGTTCCTCATCTATGCAGAACTCAGGCCTTAGTTACTTGGGAAGAGTGTATGAGTTAGAGTTGGAAGCACTTGTGAACTCAGAGCTGAAACCCTCAAATTTCTAACTTGTTTCCATTAAAATCATTTATAAGAAACATTAATATAAGGTTGACCAAGCTGATCAGTAGCAACACAGTGTCAGAGCATTTCATATTCTTTTCTCATCACTAGCCCCCTAGAACACTTTAAATATCAACTTACAAAGTGCCCTCATACACCAAATTTTTCTTTTTTGGGGGAGGGGGGTGGTGAAGGATCCCATGTACTCAGGCAAGAGCTATACCATTCATATATAACTAAAACATTCCTGAGCATTCTAGGTAGAAGGTGACAAAGGCTGGACTGGAGAGGGAGCTCCCTTCATAAAGTACCTGCCATGTCAGTATACGGACTGTAGTTCAGACCCTCAAGTGTCTATGTAAGAAGCCACGTGGATCCCCAGGGCTGGCCAACCAGTCTAATGAACCAGCACTCTCCAGGCTCAGTGAGAGGTTCTGTCTGAAGAAATAAACCTGCATAAACAACTAGAGAAGACACCACACCATTGACTTGTGGCCTTCATGTGACCATGTACATACATACAAAAAATAGACTTCAATTTTAAAAATAAAAGCACACATTTAATCACTGTGTTTATTCAATCATTTTATCAGTTATGCAGCTTAAAACCAGTAACTTGCTCCTGATAATTCTAAGATAGTTATTCACATTAAGTACTTCCTACACTGGGATATAATCAATTCAACAGCAATTGTGTACCTGCACAGGATCAGCAAGCACATCACAGAGCAGGCGGGCAGCAAAGGCCAATGAGCTCTAACATGGCGATTAGTGAAAATGGAAGTCTGCAGACACTGCACTGTGTGGGATTTATTCTCCAAGAGCCACTGACCACACAGTGCTGGAGATGAATCTCATCATCTGTTGGACCTGTCCTGCACCACTGAGCTTACATTGCAAACTCAGTCCAGTATCTGCTTATTTCATCACCTCAGACATTCCAGCAGCTATGTGGGCCACCTCTCACTTTCTTTTGTCTTCACCGACGTCACTGTCACTGCTGCTGTCTCCATCGCTACTGCTGTTTGATACAGCGAGCTTATCCAGGGCTTCTCTGTAAAGAAAGTAAATAGTAACCTTCAGCCATACACATAGACACAGCAGTTTTGAAAGAAGAAACAGGGATCCTACATCTGCACTGAACTACTACAAGAACAAAGGAAAGGTTCCAATAGTTCGAAACTCATATGACAGAAGAAACCACCATCATGTCATCACCCCTGGATTTATAAGCGAATGGTAACTAACACATGGGAGAAAGCTATAATCTCCCAAAGAGGAGGTGGAGAGACTTACTTTTGTTCCGGGTTGACTGTGAACTCCATCATTACTCTTTGGGCAAGGCTCTCACTAACAGGTAAGCTGAAGGCACTTGCCAGCTTCACAACCTCAATGGCTGAATCAGGGCTGTCAGATGCTTTTGCAGTGTCCATAAACTCCTGCAGCAGTTCACCTCTGTGAAAGAAAGCAACGCAACAGTCCAAACTCACCCTTTTTCTACAAAAGATGATTTTACATATACAAGTATTTCCCTCCATGCATGTAGGCGTGCCATTTGTGTGGTGCCAGTGTGCCTGTGTTAGCCAGGTGTCAGACCTCCTGGAACTCAAGTTGAAAATGGTTTTGAGTGTCCACATGGGGGCTGAGAACTATACCTTGGTCTTAGGTAAAAGCAAGCAAAGTGTTCTTAACCACAGAGCTACTTCTCCAGTGCCCCAAATTTAATTTCCTAACTTTTAGTCAAATATTTATTTATAGGCAAATTCAGAATATGTTTATTAATCAAATCCTCATTAAATTTGGACAAAAGTTACAGGCTAACATTCTGTAGATCCCCGATATGATCACTGACCTAGCAGAGAAAACTTCAAGAAAGAACTTACCCCCAGACAGGAGACGACTGCCTGTGTTAGCACAGAGCCCTCAAATGCCGTGGCTGGGCGTGTGGAGAAAGTGTAATCATGTACCCAGGAGTCCACGCCCACCTGACTAATCCCCACCTGTACCAGATGAGGCTCCTTGGTGTCACCTTACCTGGGGATCTTATTATGTTTCTTGAAAAGTGGCAACATTTTCCTATGGAAGAAGAAAAAGATGGCTACTGACAGGAAATAAGTGGCAACCAACGCTGATCTCTGCACAGACTCAGAAACTAAGTGACCTAAAGAGAGCTTACAGTCTCCCTGAGTTCCTGTGGACTCCAATATGAAGAACAGGCTCAGATTAAGGCAACAGTCTCATATATGTGAATACCATCTGTCTGCCACATGCAAGACAATGGCAGAACACATACATTCAGCTCCCATGACTCAGCTGAGGTCCGTACCCCTGCGCCAATCATCACAGCCTGCTTCAGTGCGTCAACCTGCCTGACCATGCAAATGTGTCTGTTTGTTTTTAATGACAACACAATGCTAAACAGGTCCCATTAAAGTGAGCTACAGCCCCAAAACAAGAGTGTACATAAAAAGACGGTTTGAACAACAGGCACATTTAGACTAGCAATAGATGTCCTATACATATATGTCCAACAAGAGGGGAGGGCAGGGGAGAGGAGGGAGGAGAGGGAAAGAGAGAATGAAAACAAGATCATCTGGACTTCTCTAGAAAGTATCTTTTTTAAACTTTTGGAAAACACGAGTATGCCTAAGGGCCCCTTTTATAAATACTATAATCAATTTATTACTGAAATGCTGGAAAAACAGAAGTAGAACAGTAGCATAAACAAAAGATAGGTTCTTGACAAGGCCATGTTTCAAAAACATGCCAGTTGCCCAAAGTCTAAGGTGCCCAGCCCAAAGTTCCTGGGTGGAGAAAAGGAGCACTCGCAAATAACTGCTACTTAATCACAGGAGCACTTTCTTTCTTCTTCTGGTTTCGAGACAGGGTTTCTCTGTAGTTTTGGAGGCTGTCCTACAACTTGCTCTGTAGACCAGACTGGCCTCAAACTCATAGAGATCTGCCTGTCTCTGCCTCCCAAGTGCTGAGATTAAAGGCATGCACCATAATAAACGGCTTTACAAAAGCATCTTCAAAAGTATACTTCTCTCAGAACCATTTTAGCGGCAAAGAATGAGGTTGAATTTCTTGCTCAATAAGACACAGAAAACCAAAAGGTATGAAATGAGACTCCTCAGCTTCCCTGAATAATACCCTCTTCTCAAATGCATCATACAGAATGACCTTACTCAAGCTCCCTTTTTAGCTGGCATTTTCAAGTTCCTACCAAAACCTAAGTGTTTATTCAGGTTAGCTCCAGATAAACTACCTGTCACTAAGTTGAATTAAAGAACAATCATCTATCAACCAGTCAAGGTTTCAGCTCTAAGAATAAATGTTGGTATTTACACTTGACAACTTATACTCACCATGCTTCCTGGGTTCTGCCACCTCTTAAAAAAAGAACAGCTATACACTGTAGAGTGTTGGCTGGCCAATCTTGAGCAGTCTGCCAGGCATCTTGGCTTTCATATGTAGATTTGATATCAGCAGCACAGTCAGCAAATGCCACCTGAAGCTGAGAGGCTCTAAGAGTCAGCAGAACTGTCTAGCTGGTCTGACAAGAATTTAAAATCAAGAGACTATCGACTATCACATGAATGGTAAATAATAAATACAGTAAAATGAAGCCTGGACCTTGGGATAGTGCAATTAACTACATTTCTGAATTCCCTTTAAAAGGTTTTATGTTAATTTCTTTTGACTATGTATACATGTGCACTAAGGGTGCAGAGGCCATGTGTGGAGGTCAGAGGACAACTAGTGGAAGTTGTTCTTTCCTCCTTCCATGTAGGTTACTTAGCCTACTCACTTAGCCATAGAACTTAGCCATCGCACATCTTTTCAGGTAGCACATAAAAAAAGAAAAACCAAACAAACAAAAAACAAAGAAAACCTTACCCTAACAAAGCTACTGTCATTTGCGTGTTTGGGTGTTTGCTGCATGTGCAGATGTGTGTCTGGTGCCTGAGAAACCAGAAGAGGACATCGTATTCCTTGACACTAGAGTCAGACAGTGATGAGCCTCCATGAGAGTTCTGGAAACTTAACCAGAACACTCTGACAGAAGAGCAAACTCCAGCTCTCTAGCACCTATTTTTATTATTTTTGATCATATGTGGAGGAAGGGAGGGGAAGAGGGAAGAAGGGAGGGGGAGGGAAAGGAGAATATGCACCCTACCTCTGGTGGGTGTTTATCCCTGGCCATGAGCATCAAGATTTCTTCTCTTAGGTGAGCTCGGAAAGTATGGCCATATTCTTTACTATCTTAAAACAAAAGAAAATAACACCGATCACCAAAATGCAAAACATTTAGTGAACCTTTATCTACCACTGACTTTAGTCTTCTGGTGGGTAAGAAAAGTTGGCACAACTTTTATTCCAGCACTCTGGGAAGCAGAGGATCTCTGAGAGTTAAGACCAGCCTGTTCTACAAAGTGAATACCAGGCCAGCCAGAGAAACACAGTGAGAAGGCAATGGCAATCAACTGTCTGCACTCCATGTGAAACACAGCAAATGCACTGTACTTGAGTAAGACACGGAGTACCTGCTTCTCACGTACTCGTACCCGAGATACAACCATGTTCATGGCTGTTACCTGGCAAATCGGCATTGCTACTTATTTTCCTCATATACTCATCCAATATAAAAGGAGCAATGGCCCAGAAGTTTGACCTTAACAAAAGTTATGAATGAAAGCTTCCAATGGGCAATGGTGGAGCACACCTTTAATCCCAGCACTGGAGGCAGAGGCAGGTGGATCTCTGTGAGTTTGAAGCCAGCCTGGTCTACTGAGGCCAGGACAGGCTCCAAAGCTATACAGAGAAATCCTGTCTCAACACCCCTTCCCCCACTCCGGCCAAAAAGAATGAAAGCTTTCAGTACTAAAAATATAAATGGGTTATTAATAAAGACATCAGTAACTAAAATAAGATAGCATTGGGGGGGGGGGAAGCAAACAAAACCAAAAAACTGATACTAACCTTTCCAAATTTGAGGAACCATTTCTAGCCTACTGGACACATCCAATGCTTGGAGAAGATCTATCAATGCTTGGGAGTGGGGAAAGAACATCTGAGTGAAACAGAAACATGATTTTAAAGCATCCATCAGGGAAGATACTCACATTCCTCTACAAAGACAAAAGACAAGTAATGAATCCTTACTGAAGGTATTAGGTCCTTATACCACTTCAAAGTGACATCAATTTGTTCCATTGAACAAATCAAACCGAAAAACTTGGAACTGTGGAGAGAAAAAGCATTTAAATTAAAGTCTGTGTGTGCAACAGTAAGGTTATACTGAAATTTCAGTATAACTGTCCCTGTAGGAAGCATACATTTTTAATGTTTCTAATTTCAGGTATTCTGTTTGCCACATAAACCCGGCAACCTGAGTTCCATCCCTGGAAAACATGTAAAGGCAGGACAGAACTTACTCCACAGAGTTGTCCTTTGACCCCCATACTCATGCTGTGGCATATATACAACAATAATAAAAAATATTACAACTTCAAGGGTCAGTATTTGACCAAGGTAAGTGCTAGGTGTAACTAATTTCCCAACTGAGCTATTTTGGCCCTCAGCTGGACCATTTGGCATACTTAAGTAAGTGTACCGATAGATCCTAGAAAGCAGCTACCTCAAATAACATTTGTATCAAATGTACTCAGTGGGGGAACAATGAACTGGACACATAGACACAACCCTGACACTCACAGACATAACCCTGACTATAGATACAACCCTGACACTCACAGACACAACCCTGACTATAGACACAACCCTGACTCACAGACACAACCCTGACACACATAGACACTCACAGACACAACCCTGA
Organism: Cricetiscus sungorus; assembly: GCA_030556225.1. Lineage (NCBI taxonomy): Eukaryota > Metazoa > Chordata > Mammalia > Rodentia > Cricetidae > Cricetiscus > Cricetiscus sungorus. Next base: position 9,999,288 of record JANBXA010000202.1, on the reverse strand, counting down.
CACTTAAGGCATGAAGTGTAACAGGGTAAAATCTCTAAACAGATACAATAGATGGGTCATTTTATCAGCGCTTTTCAATGTTTTGTGTGTGTGTGTGTGTGTGTGTGTGTGTGTGTGTATGTATGCAGATGTCCTTGCCTGTACAGCTACATGTAGGATAGGGGGATATGTTTCTGATGTCCTCACTGTTTCTCCATCTCACTGGACCTGGATCTCCACTGTTGTGGCCATTCAGGTCATCTAGCTATCGGCACCTGCATATTTCTACTTCTTACTTCAGGCAGGGGTTATAGATACAGACCACCCGTGGGTGCTGGGTGGGACCTGAAACAAGGACCCCATTCTTGCATAGCAAGTACTTTACCCATGGAGCCATCTCCTAAGTCCCACTGCTTTAGTAACTCAATTACTGTGAACTAGAGTTGAGATAAACAGTCAACAAGAACTCCTATTGGAGAGTCCAGTAATTAAAACGAGAGAGCTAAAGACACAGCTGAAAAGAGCCCTTAGTCCAAACTCAAGAGGGTCAGGGTTTAGACCTCAGAAACCATGTAACATACCAGGCATTCCTAGCAAATGCCTGTAACCATCTTTAAGGCAGGGCAGAGATGGAATGCTCACTGGGCTTCCAGACTGGCTGAGGTGCAGCCCCAGGTTCAGGAAGAGACTCTACCTCAGAGAAGAAGAAAGGAGAGAAGAAAATTGCTGGTACCCTCTTCCTGTTTCCCATGCAGTCATAGGCGCGTGTACACACACACACACACACACACACACACACACACACACACTTCTTAAAACATAGAGTAACATACTTACTAATAAAAATTGCGTTGAAGATCACCTCCAATCAGTTTCCGGTTGTCTCCCGTGTTTAAAAGACGGTGTACTTGGTAAGCAAGCTCTAAATCTCTGAGAGATGAACACTGAAAATTTGCAAATAGTATTATTACTCAGACATTCCTTTTTTTTTTTGTTCCCGAGACAGGGTTTCTCTGTATTGTTTTGGACAATAACTTGTACTGTCCTGTAACTTGTTCTGTAGATCAGGATGACCTAAAACTCAGAGAAATCCGCCTGCCTCTGCCTCCTGAGTGCTGGGATTAAAGGCATGTGCCACCACAACCACCTTACCCAGACATTCTTGTAAGCCCAACAGTGACTCAATACATACTGAAAAAGTATGTTATGTGGGCAGTGATGACCCATGGCTTTAATCCCAGCACTTGGGAGGCAGAGGCAGGTGGATCTCTGAATTTGAAGCCAGCTTTGTCTACAAAGTGAGTTCCAGGATAGCCAGGATGGTTACACAGAATAATCCTGTCTTTAAAAAAAGAGTATCAATTGCTTTGCATAAATACTTAACTATGATATTCAGTTTATTGCTTGACATCAAAAAAGTCACAAGAAATTAGGGGAAAAACAAACCCTAGTTCACAAAATTTAAAACAAAATTTTGAGTTAGCAATATCACTTTACCATCAAAATCACCATTAAATAGCTTCAAGAACCAGCCCTATGAGCTCTCAGAGGAAACCCCAGAGGATAGATACGAGGCTGCCACACAATTCTCAATAAACAGGATGCTCTCTGCTCATCCTGAAAACTTGAATTTTTTCCTATGATGATAAAATGAAAATCAACATAATAATCTATTCCTATTACTTTAAAAGAAATGAGTGACAGTATTCTGAAAGCTTATCAAAACAGCATGGAAAGGGACAGCACAATAAAGACTAGAAATAGGATATGACTTTAAAAGTACAGACTGTACAAAAGAAGGAAAGTAGAAGCAAAGACATGAAGGAAAGAGTTAAAAGTAAAAGGACTTGCAGAAGCATCCAAAGCATCCACTTACAAATAAATGAAGAACCTTTAGAGCAGGGATAATTAAGGAAGTAACACTTACCACATTCATGGCCAATGGGAAAAATTTATCTGAAAACCAAAGTTCACAAGTTTGGTTGCTATGGATATAACATTTTCATATCAGTAACAGCAACATGCCACAGACATCTTGGCTTTCTCAGAATATTCAATCCAAATATTGAGTCTTAGCTAAATAAACATTGCCCTCAACATGAGGCCTCTAATGTCACTCAAGCAAGCCACCTGTCACTGGCTGGGATAATAAGTAATTTCTGTACATACCATCATCCAGGTCCCGTGGAGAGAATTTCCTTCCCTCTAACTCATTCATGATGTCATAGATAATGAAGGATGGTGTTTTTATAGAGCTGCCTGCAGAAAAGCAAGGCAAATGCGTGTTTACCAGGAGTCCACTTCCATAAGTAGAACCAACTTCACAGCCCCAGTTATAAAGACCTGCTATCTGCTGTCTCCATCCTTAGCTTAAGACCTAGCAGAGAACTGGGCAGGACCAAAAACCTGCTAAAGAAACCTCTATAGCTCAGAGCCCATGTCTTTGTAAAATCTGTAAGAAGCATTGTGCTGTCTTTACGGTCCAGTTAGGTAGACATCATCTTTATTCATTTCTTCCTAAGAAGCTTAAATTTCTTGTGAGTGAAACAAATACCAGCAGCCCCTCATCCCAAACCAACACACTTAATCAAATTATTTGGTGGTTCCTGTGCTCTTTTAAAGTAAAACCAGGTAAGAAAGCCAAGAAAAAAAGGCAACTGCAGAATGGATTAGTGAATGGGGCAGCTCTTAGAAGTCACATGAGCCAGCCATGGCCAAACTTGCTCATTCATCCCAACACTAAAGTGGAAAGGTCACCCAACAGGCTCACCTAAACTACACAGCAAGTTCAAGACATTCTCTGCTACGTGGCAATATAACTGGGGTTTGAAAAGGTGAACTGGGTACTGACAGGGCAAACCCTGTACCTGGCAAGAGGGAAGTCCAGGTCAACATAACTCAATAGTTGGTGCTAGTTCAAACTTTGAAAGCATGACACCAGGCAGTTAATTTTAGGCATATTTAAGCACACAAATATGTGGAAAAAGTTTCCTGGCGATAATTATAATTAACTCTAGCCTATGTGTTCAACAAAGCTTAAGACATGACTATATCAAAACTACTGTAAAATACAGGTGATAACGGGAATCTACCATGATAGGTTCCACAGATTAACTGAGAAAGCAGGCTCAAAGTAAACAAAACCTGTGGTAAGGGTCTGGGGAAGCCAGTATGCCCTGACCATGCAGGAGTCTCTAGTCACACAGAGGTCACCAGGCTGTTAATAGCTACATCTGTTCTCAGCTTTTTGGAAGGAAATAGGTTCTATACCTCTCCATTTGAAGGGACAACCCAGTATATTTAAAACTCCTGGTTTCCCTAGTTCTCATCTGTGAACACTAAGCCCTACATCCCTTCTACATTACATCGACACAAAAACATACATGTAGCTAGCAGAACTGAATAGAGAGGATACAGCTAAGAAACATACTGTACAAACACAGAAGGTACTGGGAAAATTATCTTTCTTCTTTAAATTATTTTTACTCATGTATGTCAGTGCTCCTCAATCTTCCTAATACGGAGACCTTAATACAGTTCCTCATGTAGTGGTAACCCCAACCAGAAAATTATTTCCAACGCTATTTCACAACTGTGATTTTACTAGTTATGAATTTATACTGTAAATATCACACATGCAGAATATCTGATGGAACCCACGAAGGGGTGGAAACCCACAGGCTGAGAACCCCTGATGTATGTGAATGTGTACCACAGGTAATGGGAGTCCAGAATAGGATGCCAGATCCCCAGAAGCTGGAGTTACAGGTGGAGGTGAGCTTGTGGGTTCTTGAGAAGATCAAGTTAACCACTTGTTAACCTCTTAACCACTCAAGCCAGTGGCTCTCAACCTGTGGATTGTTGACTGACCCTTCCCCAGGGGCGGCATAGAGAGATGCTGCACACCAGATATTTACATTATGATTCATAATAGTAGCAAAATTACAGTTACAAATTAGCAATGAAAATAATTTTATGGTTCAGGGTTACAATATGAGGAACAGTATTAAAGGGTCACTGCATTTGGAATGTTAAGAACCACTAACTTAAGCTATCTCTGTGGCCTCAAAATTCTACTTCTATATGTAGAAAAAACCAATCTCATTGCATACAAACAAACTTTTAATGGGTCAAAGACTAATTGAAGGACCTAACACTCTGTCTGAAACTGCTAAAGAAAATCCACAAGGACATCACTCTAAAACCATGGCACAGGCAAGGACTTTCAGAAAAGGACATCAGTAGCCCAGTGTACGTGGCTTATTAACACTAAGGTCTAGAGAGAGAGGTCAGGAATTAGAGGTTCACCTGTGAGCTGCTGCTAGGGGTTCGATGGTCTCTTCCTCCCATCTCACCTTGGACGCCAGGATTAAATATCCACGACCTAGTCTGGCTTCACACTGGTTCTGGAATCCAGTTAAAGCTACCAAGGCCCGCCAGACCTATCCCATGGATCCATTTGCCTTTTTGTAAATGGTCTTTCCTGTGCTATGATAAAAAGCAGTGACAAGAGCAACTTACGGGAAAATGGCTAGCTTGGATGCTTGGATGGCCCTCGGGTGAAGTAAAGGATCTGCTCATTTCTGCTACACTTGTGTTCTGGGCTCCATCTCTACAGGGTTCAGATTGTGTAGAAGAGTTCCACTACCCAGCCTATCTTCCTAGGCCCCTGGACCTTTCTCTGAGACTCACATAGCAGCGGTGACCTTCAACATCTGACTTCTCAGGCTCTGAGATAGCAGACAAAGGTGGAGCTCTATTTAATACATAGTGGAGCTCTATTTAAGAGAAACGGCTACATCACATTTGTAGGAAAGCAACTGGACATTAGCATATTAAGCAAAGTAAGTAGGACAACTATAGCCCGTCCAGTTTGTATATCAGTCAAGGGTTCTACTCAAGATTAATTATTTGCTCAAACTATATATGATAACTTATATACTTTCTTTTCTTTTTTATGAAAGCAACTGTCTTGCAGACCCCCAACCTTGACTTCTGCCTCCTACATACTGACATAGGATTACAAGCACTCAATAGCATGCAGGGCTATTCTTTGATTTTTATGTATATGTTTTTTGTTTGTTTATCAAGACAGGTTTCTCTGTGTAGCCTGGCTGTCCTAGAACTTGCTCTGTAGACCAGGCTGGTCTTAAACTCACGGAGACCCACTTGCCTCTGCTTCCCAAGTGTTAGGATTTAAAGTTTGTGCTGCCATGCCAGGCTGTGTACAGATGTTTTGTTTGCACGTATGCTTATATGTGCCTGGGGCCCTTGGAGGCTACAGAAGCACCAGTCCCTGGAGATTGGAGTGAGAGGTAATTGTGAGCCACCATATGGGTGCTGGGAATTGAACCTCAGTCATACGAAGAAAAAGTATAGCAACAATTATATAAACTCAATAGAGATGGTCAATTTTTATACAAATTAAAATAATGTAAGGGTATACATACCTCGATGATAAAAGAGATGAATAATATGATGGTATGTTGCAAGTGAGGGTTCTCAAATTACCAGGCAGATAGAGGAAAAATAAATAAATAATAAGTTATCTAAAAGCTGAAGCACAATGTTAACATTTAAGCAAAAGACATTTTTAGCTTATCTCACAAAAAGGTGAAGTCAGCCAAACGATATCACTGTGTTAATATCCATAAGTGAGATCATTACTGAGAACAGCAAAGTACCACAAGTCAATCCATGTCCAACTATTCTTAAATTAAGCAGTTACTGAAGTATACAACAGCACGTAATTGGGGTTACAATATTTCATTATGCTAAAAAAATGTTTTAGAATTTAAAACACACCAACAAGGTGCCTTGTTAGCGCAGTAGGTAGTGCTTCAGTCTCATAAAACAAGCCAACAAATCAATCAACTCTTTAAAAGTCATTGAATGTTAAATAACATTCTGTACCTGCTGTAAAGAACACAGTGATAAACCATTCCTGTCCCAGCACACAGTTATCACTTGGTGTCCATAACCCCAAGGCCCAGCTACTCAGACATCACGTTAATTTACTTGTATATAACCCACACACATCCTAACGCACACTTCAAAGCATTTCTAGATCGTCAGTAACACCTGACATACCATAAATGCCATGCAAAAACTTCTTGTACTGTTTGGGAATGACCTAACACAAGTATATACATACTAACAATTATTTTTACCTGACATTCCTATCTGGGGTTGAATGCAGAGACAGATACAAAGAACCAACTGCATGTGAATTGCACAAGGAAACCCTAACAGTAAAGTAATAGTAAAAATAGACACTCTGGCTTTTGTGGTTGAGATCAATGGTCAGCTCACCTCCCTCATCTTCAGAGGGCCAGGATGCACTCTTACCTATTCCAAGGTATTTCATTTCCCGTAATGTCTGTAAGGCTGGCAACCTTCCAAACATATAAAACCTCCGGAGACACTTGAGCATAGCATTGAAGGTCTGCAGGTTTGGTTTGACCTCTTGTGAAACCATATGTTTCAGCAGATCCTGAGTGAATTCAAAACAGATTTTTTTTTTTTTTTTACTCCAAGGCAATATGTCAAAATTGCTGAGAGAATTTAATTCTGTGGCTACATATGAAACAAATTAGCACCCATACCCTAATCTCCTAACTATCTGCTTTAAAAACCATACAGCCTGGTGTGGTAGTCCATCTTTAATGGAAGCACTTGAGATTCAGAGGCAAGGGATACATATCAAGTTCCAGACTAGTAAAGGCTGGATAGTGAGACTTTTTCTAAAAAGAAAACCAACAAAACCAAAAACGGACAAAGAACTGCCTGCCAGCGATTCCATCTTCTAGAAAGCCTCCTAACATTGTCATGGGTCAAAGTTATCTCTATCTCCCCACATCCTATTACTCACCACAGGGAGTCAGGTGTTTATCTGCAGTCTTCTACCAAATTGAGACTAAAATAGAAACTCCTATGATATGTTCTGACGAAATCCAGTGATTTCGATTTAACTACCCTGGCTAGAATTCTATAATATGTACTTTTGTAATTAACAATGAAATCAATTACACATAAAGTGCCCCAACTCTTCCTGAATCCTAGCTATGTAGTCATTGATTAATCAGTGTTTTGTTTTTTGCCCCATAATAGAGGTTTCTTACGCTATAGCAGTTGCCACCACAGTAATTGTAAATTAATATTTCTTAGTGAAAGGTGGCTAGAAGGCAATAAAGGTGTTTCCTTACCAGTATATTATTCCATTTTTCTTCAAATTTCTCATTGGCTATGAAAATTTTAGCTTCAATCAATGCATTGAAGGTATATACATCAGCTGTTAAAAAAAAAATACTTTAACAAAACTTGAGATTGAAAATTTACTGAAAACAGCTGAGGTGAAGAAAAAATGGTCATAAATCTAAACAACTGAGGGTCGATGGCTGAGACAAAGACCTCACTGATTCTTGTTAGAACAGTGGCTCTAACCCTGCAGTGTACACCAGACATCCTGCATATCAGCTATTACATTATGACCCATAACAGTAGCAAAATTACAGTTAGGAAGTAGCAACAAAATAATTTTATGGTTGGGGGTCACCATGACATGAGGAACTGTACTAACAGTTAACAGCTTTAGGAAGGTTGAGAACCCCTGTGTTGGGGGAAGACACAGGTGGAGGGGAGTCCCCAAACTCACCACGAAGCCTGTTATTTAATAACTCGGTGTACATGTTCAGTGCCTGTGCATAAGCTTGGTGCTGGAGAGGAAAGAGCAGTATCATCAAAGTGTTCATAACTGGGAACATGAACACACAAACCAGGAGCCTCCAGTTGTCAGGAAGCTTGGGTCCTACTGTAAGTCTCTTCCACGGGGCACTGGCAATGCTCAGAGACATGTTCAGTTGTCACAACTGAGGGTAAGGCAAGAGCATGTTACTTACAGCTAATAAGAAGAAATAGGGAGGCGAGGGGGCAGACAACTCACGACATAACACTAAGATGTCTCACAACACAAAGGAAAGCTTTGACTTTTAAGGAGGTGACTGACCCAGCCCTTAAGAGAGCTTGGTGCCCAATCACAAGAACTAGAGCTCTTATTCCCACACCCACGTTAGAGTGCAGTGACTGGCCCTACTACCCAATGTAGACACACACGCACGCACGCACACATGCACACACGCACACACTCCTTTATACACGTAAGACACAGGCAGATGCATACACACATGAATAAAAGAGAGTCACAAAACTTTAATAAAGGTTGCTCATCCCTAATCCACAATTTGAAATGCCTCCAAGCTCAAAAACTTTAGAGGGCTGACATAAAGGCATAAGTAGGACCTCATTTGACACGTCAAAGACAGAGCATAGGCTCACAAAGACACTACATGAAATGACCATGTTAAGTGCTATAGTACATGCCATGCCCACGTTCCCAATTACTCTGGAGACTAGAGTGGGAAGAACTGTTGAGTCTGAGGCCATCCCAAGAAAGAAAAAAGTTTTTCCTAGCTATTGGAACACCTTTGATAGCAAGGCAGAGGCAGACAAATTGCTGTGAATTTAAGCCTTGTGTACCTAACAGCTCAGCCAGCCAGGCTTACTTAATGAGACCCTGAAGTAGTACTGTTTTCATTATTCGTATAAAAGTTGAATGAGGCAATAGACATTCTGCTTAAAATTGACCTCACCCACAAATATTGTATTATTCATCCAACTCAATGGACCTTCAAGATTAAAAAAAAAAAAAAAAAAAAAAAAAAGGAAGGTACCTTTACCATCCCTTGGATCATCGTGCAGTAGGAATGTGCATTCTTCTCTGGCATTAGAGCAAAGACTCTCTCAGCATTGTTTTGTGCCCTAGAAACAGAATAAACATGAACCACAGGCACTGGGAAGAGTAGAAATAAATGTCATTTTCCACATAACCATTCTACAACCCAGAGAGCTTGATGGGTTATCATCTCAAAAATGGAGGGCTGATGGGAGATGTTATTCTGTAAATATGTTTCTCATACTGGTTAATAAATAAAGCACGGTTGGGCTAATGGGAAAGCAAGATAGGCGGGGCTAGGAGACGAGGAAAGAGGAAGTAGTAAGGAGGAGTCAGCATGGAGAGCATGGAGAAAGCAAGATGCTGGCCCGGCGCTCGGTTAAGATGACCACGTGGAAATACATAGATAAATAGAAATGGGTTAATAATTAAGACAGAGCTAGCCAACAAGGAATTAGTAACTGACTCTTATATCAAATACAGAGTCTCTGCGTGTTATTGGGGGCTGGCGTGGCAACGGGACCAGATTGGCGGTGGGCTGGCGGAAAACAACTAGCTACAGAGGGCCAAAGATCTGAAGCAGTCTGGACATCCATAGCTCAGGGTCCCTGGGTAAGAACAAAATACTTTGCATATAAGATACATAATGGAGGAGCCAGCCCCTCTTCCCTACCCTGCTTCTTGACTACTAATACAGAATTCCCCGAGGACAGCATGACTCTAGCATGAACAATTCTGTACCTTTACTACAGGGAAAGAAAGCTTATATACATTTTCCTGTATTCCAAACACCCTAATATTATAGAAAACAGACAGAACTAGAATATGAGCCACGACATTTCTACAAGGCCCACATGCACGCCATCTCTTTCGATGTGTGTCTCCTGGCTCACGGAGGTCAGAACTCCCAGAGGTGGAACTCGAGCCTTCTTAGAGAAAGGATAGTGCTCTTAACTAATGAGCCTTCTCTCTTGATCTCAATTGCTGCTATTAACGGTAGCCTTTCTTCTCTACAGACCCACATAGAATATTTATTTTTATCTTATGCGCTCCTTCATTAAAGGTTCAACTATAATGTTATTTACTTTTTTTCAAACTGTATTTCCAGGAAACAAAAGTACATGAACTTTCAGAATTACCTATCTACATGTCAGGGTAGCACTACTGATGGAAATAAAACAAGAAAAACAAGGAGAACAAGGACAAACCCTAAATAGATTTCTGTGTGGTGGCAGGAGTTAACACTCATACAAACAGCAGCCTAAGCCCGAGGTGATGTTGTACACTTGTAATACCAGGCCCTGGGGGCAGAAGCAGGAATGGTCTGTGTTCGAGGCTAGCCTGGACTAGATGGAATCTTGAACGTAACAATAACTAACAAGCCAGGTATAGTCGCACACACTTTTAATCCCAGCACTCAGGAGGCATAAGGATCTCTGACAGTTTAAGTTTAACCTGTTCTACATAGCAAGCTTCAGGGCAGCCAAAAGCTACAGAGAAACCTGGTCTCACACATACACAGAAAAGACAAGAGGTCAAAATATAAAGGCAGAGTGTAGAACACATCTATAAAATGAAGGAAAAATAAAATAAAAAGAAATCTGTTTTAGAACATTTCAGAATTGCAACTCCAGAGGACAATGTAAAGTATTTTCCGTGTAAAATCCCCATAACACAAAGTTTTCATATGCAACATACTTCCAAGCAATAGTCTTCATCTTGGAGGTTTGATTTTTTGTCTCTGTGGCCTCTTCCTAGAATAGATAAAATAAAAGGTAAGACAATATTTGCTAGCAGACTTAAAAAATCAGAAAAGCAAAGGAAATTCAGAAAACTAAAGGAAATAACTGATCAGCAAAAGGCAAAGAGAAACTCAATAAAAAGCTCACACCCACAGCAAATTCTTTCAGTGTGAAAATCAGCAAACACAGAAGAAAGCAAAGTCGGTTTTTAAACTAAAGGACCTTTGAAAGACTAAACCCTGTCCTTATTTATGAATGAAGCATCTGGGATGAGGAAGACATCGAGGCATATGCAGGGCCCTTGGTTCACCGCCTCCAAAAAATGTGTGGCCATAAACACACTGAAGTTTTAGTCAGTCATAAAGAGCAATTATATCATTTGTAGGATAGAACCAGAGATTACATATAGATTCAGAAAAGCAGATGTTGCTTGTTTTTATCTCATATGGTCAAAGTAGAAGAGGCACTATTTGGGAAGATGAAACAGACCACTGGGAAAGGTGAAAGAGGGTAAAGGGGAGGGGTATTATTAAAATGCATTACATACATGAATGAAAATGTCATAATAAACACATCATTCTGTATAATATGCACCGATTAAAAGTGAGTGAAAAAGAATTGTCCATTTCACATGTCATCTTTCATCATTGCTGAGTGAAGGCTACCGTACCACCCCAGTATAGACCCTTTACAGTGACATGTGGGACAGAACCCTGGCCCATTTTGAGAAAATATTATTTTAGACACAAACAAAAACCAAGTTTTTTCTTTTTCTTTTCTCTTTACCACGTTTTCTGCATGTTCAGTTTGTTGAAAAGCACAGTCAGCTGGGGGCTCTTGGTCACCATAGTAACACAATAAATCCAAGAGACTATTAGTTGTTTCAAGAGAGACTGTAGTTCCTGTGGTTAGGAGGGGGGGAAAAAAAGAAAGAAAAAACCTTCAAACATCCAAAAACCAAAGCCTGTTAGATGAAATTCTTCACTTTTTCTATTAAAGGTGGCTTATCTGGCTACATACTTAATCTCCGCTACCATTTTACCAATTAACAAATATAATCAATGGTGATTTTATGCTGACTGTCGCACTTTCCCCCAGCAAACTGTATGTAAGATGCTGTATTTCTTAATAAATTTGTTTGGCACAAATCACAGTTTGTATGAGTCCTTTTGACCCCTGCTTTCCCATCTTCTTTGTTTTCTGAACTCTTGGCCTTTCTTCTCTGGAATGTGCCACTGAAGAACCACCTGCTTATCCAGATCATTTTCCACTTAACTCCATTAGACCAGACCCACTTCCTAAACACAAACAATCACCCCAACTGGACTCAGGCACTCACTGAAAATTTACTAAAAAGTACTAGCATAACTGCACAACCCTAATCACCTTAAAAACAACTCATTTGACTCCCAGCACCTCAAAAAATTCCACAAAATCCACCAAAAAAACCCCCTACTGGTCAAAATGTCAGCACTCAGTTTATAGAGAAAAGGTCAAAGCTCAAAGAAAAAGAGGGGTCTGGAGAGGCAGCTCAGCAGCCAGGACCATTTTTCATCTTACAGAGAGCCGAACTTTGACTCTCACAGGGAGGAATCACAACCATCAGTTCCAGGGGATCCCTTCTGACCTCCAGAACTATCAGGCAAGTATGTGGCACGCACATACATACACACACACATAAAATTTAGGCAAAACACACATACACACAAACATAAAACAAATCTAAAAAAAATGTATTAACCTCAGCACAATTGCCCATACCTATAATCCAAGACACCGAGCATTCCAAGACACCGGAGGAAGGAGTTCAAGGTCATTCTTGACTACCAAGTGTTCAAGGCCAGTTTAAGCGACACGACACCCTACCCCTAAACCTTAAAAGCATGTACTGAGCGGCTGTGCACACCTCCACCACGATGGGCAACAGTAGAGGCCTTGGCACCAACCAGTGCACTGCACACTCACACCAAGCCTGGCTCACATTGGGAAGCAGAAGAGCCTCATCACATACGCTCTGCTGTCACCCTCCCATTGAGTGTCTGTCTGATGCTATGGAAAGCTACCTAAAAAAAATGGTTTGGGTTCAAATCATATTTTCAATAATTTTTCCAGTTTCATTTCTTCTATGTTTAATATATTTTTAATTCTAATTCACTAACCAGGAGTCTAGTTTCCTAAGATTTAATGGTAACGGCTGACTTTAAAATGACTACCAGCCACAGTCTGTAGAATTCTATTTCCTGAAGTTTCCAGGTCTAATTCAAAGAACCACAGGGTGTTAGACACTTGGAAACATCACATGGCCTCTATGTAGCTTTTACTAAGTGAAGCACAACCACACCAGGGTCCAAGCATTGTCCCTGACCCCAATCCACAACAGTCATTCTTTAAAATACTTCCTGATCCCAATCCACAACAGTCATTCTTTAAAATACTCCCTGATCCCAATCCACAACAGTCATTCTTTAAAATACTCCCTGACCCCAATCCACAACAGTCATTCTTTAAAATACTCCCTGATCACAATCCACAACAGTCATTCTTTAAAATACTCCCTGACCCCAATCAACAACAGTCTTTCTTTAAAATACTTCCTGATCCCAATCCAACAACAGTCTTACTTTAAAATACTCCCTGATCCCAATCCAACAACAGTCATTCTTTAAAATACTCCCTGACCCCAATCCAACAACAGTCTTACTTTAAAATACTCCCTGATCCCAATCTAACAACTGTCTTTCTTGAAATACTTCTCTGGGGCTGGAGATGGCACTGCCTGCCTTCATAGGATTTGCATTTGATTCCCAGCACCCAAAATGGTAGTAAAATAACCATTCTGTAACTCCAGTTAATGAGGGTCTGATGCTCTCTTCTGGCCTCCTCAGCCACCAGGCACATATATAATGCACAGATACTCATGCAAACAAAGCATACACAAAAAATAAAATATTTGTTTTCTTTTTTCTTTTTCTTTTTTTTTTCAATACAGGGCTTCTCTGTGTAGCCCTGACTGTTCTGGAACTCTTTGTAGACCAGGCTGGCCTTGAACTCAGAGATCTGCATGCTTTTGCCTTCCAAGTAGGGGGATTAAAGGCGTGCACCGCCACCATCCATTGTATTTTATTTGGCCTAACTTTCTCACATCTTCTGTTAAAAAAGGAGCATCCTTTTTCACCAGTGCACAAAAGCAAATAAACAAATGAAACAAAGTAACAATACTGTTCACTTTTACTCAAATCTACTAGGATTATATCAAATGGCCCCATGTTCCAAGAGGGGCTGATTGAGGAGTTACCTGCTTGTAAGAGCTGATCAAAGAGGTCCACAGACGCCTTGACTTTCCTGAGTCTGATTCGTTCCTTCAGGGCAGCCTCACTAACCTCTTCAATTTGAGGTTCAAGGGACTCAGGCATCAAGCACTAGAAAATAAGATAAATAAGTAATGACAAACAGGCAAAGAAAATAGTGTAACAGTAGAATGAGGCAATTAGCACCATCACACCAAAGTAAATTCACTGCTCCAGTTCCTGTTTCCTACATACCACTTACATCTGCACATAAAAATAAAACACACAGATAAGAACAAGAAGCAGGGCAGGTAGTGGTGCACGCCTTTATCCCCAGCACTGTGGAGGCAGAAGCAGGCAGATCTCTGCGTTCTGTGAATTTGAGACCAGCCTTGTCTACAGAGAAAGATCCAGGATAGCCAAGGCTACATAGAGAAATCCTGTCTCGAAAAACAAAAATCAAAACAAACAAACAAGCAAATAAGTCAACGAAGGAACAAGAATGGCTAATAAACTTCCACTTCTACAGAGAAGAACGATGGGCCATTTCCTGACTTGATGAAAATATTAAAACATTCAATCACAAATATGCAATCCACACTTGAAGTCCCCATTTCCAACCAAGGGTCAACCTGATGTTGAGCTGAATACTTGGTTCCAGTAAACAGCCTGCTCCTCAAAAAAAAAAAAAAAACCAAAAAAGCCAGGCATGGTGGAGCACATCTTTAATCCCAGCACCCTGCAGGGAGAGGGAGGCGGATGTCTTCTGAGTTCCAGGCCAGGCAGGGTACTTGGTGGAGTCCTGTCTTGAAAATACAAAACAAGACAAAATCCAACTACAACACCCCCTCCTCACCTTAGGGTTTCTATTGCTGAGACAAACACCATGATCATAAAACATGCTGGAAAGGAAAAGCTCTGGAGTTACACTTCCACATTGCTTGTTCACTGAGGAAGTGAGGATAGGGACTCAAACAAGGAAGTATCCCAGCAGCAGTAGCTAATGCAGATGGAGGGTGCTGCTTACTGGTTTGCCTCACATGACTTGCTCAGCCTGCTTTCTTATACAGCTTAGGACCACCAGTCTAGGGATGGTGCCACACATCGTGGGAAAGGCCCTGCCACATTGATCACTACTTGAGAAAATGCCATACATCTCATGGAGGCATTTTCTCCACTGAGGCTCCTTCCTCTCTGACTCTAGCTTGTATGTAGTTGATACAAAGAGCCAGCCCCCCTCCCAAAAAAAACTTGCCTTCCCCCTTTACTGTCCATCCGGGTTAAAGTCACCAGAGCATGAGTTTCTAAAAGCCAAAACCCTTTGGAGTTTGCTTTTCCCTTGAACACCCAACCACCAAGGTATCGTGATTTTACCTCAGTCACCAATTTTTCAAATCTACTCAAAGTGAGGACCACTTACCAGATACTAAGCTAGGCATTAGGAATTCTGATATTTTATTAAAGGGGGATTATCTTTCATCAAAGTACTCCTAATGACGAAAGACTAAGACATTAGAGAGTCAGCAGTGGTAATTATGCTGTCAACTTGACAGAATCAAGAATCTCCTAGGCCAGGTTAACTGAGGCGGGAAACCCATTCTAAATGTGAGCAGCACATTTCATAAAGAAGGCCAGCTAACCACTGGAACGCAGGGCTTCTGCTCCCTGAGCCCAGTAGGGTGACCACCTGCCTGCTGCTCCTGCTGCCACGCTTTCCCCACCACATGAGCTGTTTCTTCCTTGAACTCTAAGTAAACTAGACCTGTCCTTCATTAAATAGCTTGTCAGGGATTTTGTCACAATAGGAAAAGCAGTCCATACAGGGCAGAGAGCTTACAGAAGGCCCTGCACGCCATCAATACACACACACACACACACACACACACACACCAGAAACCAACCAACCAAATAACAACAACAAACAGAGAGAGACACAGTCCATTATAGTACAATGTGCTGCGGCACTGTCTCCAAGGTTGGAGACCCCTGCAAGGCTTCCCCCAACTGTGACCCCAAAGCCAAGCACAAAAGCACTGTCAGCCAAAACTCCAGAGAAGAGTTGTGGGCCAACAGCTGGCCATCCCCCTGCCATGCTCTAAGGCAGGGTTTTACACTTTCACCACAGAACTGCGTTGCCTTACTGTCGGTCACCGGAAGCTGCAGTTGGAGAGGAGGAAGGCTACGTCAGGGTGTGAGCTTGGGGAACAAAAGGGGGAGGGAGTGGCTGTGAGCACGATGAGCTGCTGTGAGGTAGCATTTCCACTCACTCTCAGGAGGGAAGAGCTGCTGCGCTGAGGGAACCAACCGCAGTGCCGCTCAGCAGACACTGTACAAGCACTGCACACTGCAGAACAAGGGGAGGCAGAAGTACAGCCTCAGGGCCCAAGAAGAGGGACACGGTCAAGACACACGACAACGTCAGTGCAGTGCCAGGATGACCAAAACAGCCAAGTGCAAACCGTGAAACGAGAAAAGGGGCATGGAGGCTTCATAAAGACATTTATAAGGAAAGGCAGCAAGCCACTACAGAACCACGAAAAGGAACAGTCAGAGGAGAATTAGGAATCACACACAAGAAGAACTGTCAAATGTAAGCAAATGTTCCCACTCCCAATATCCAGGGCACTGACTGGCTAAATCAGCTATGGAAGTGTGATTTAGTTTGCATTCACATTACTATGTAAAAAACACAATCATCTCTCCTTACCGGTATATGAGGCTCAGCCACATCCTTCTGGAAGTATTTGGGATGTGAGTTAACAATAAATTTTGCTGCATTCTCCCCAGACTTCTTTGCCAATAAAAAGGAACGCTATATGGGGGGGGGGGGTAGAATTTAAATACAAATTAGCATGTACATATAATTTAGACTTAAGCAAAGCTACATTCTCAGTAAAAATTACCCTCTCCAAAGAATGCAATAATACAAGTCCCAATTACAAACCAAGTTAATTACTTCACATGTCTCACTTCTGAGTATGACATTAGTTTCTGGTGAAGTTTTATATACAGAGCAACACACACACACACACACACACACACACACACACACTGAAGTTTTATATACAGAGCAACACACACACACACACACACACACACACACACACAACTTGCTTATGTGTTAATTAAGACCTTCCTTACTTAAAAAAAGTAAACAAATAAAAAGATTAAAGCCAAACCTTTCTTCAGAGACAATACTCAAATATTTTCTGATGAAAGAGATTCAGAGCCTATCATTTGTCAGCACGTATAAGCTTTCCAAGGTTTATTTTAACAATTCGACTCTTTATATACTCGTACACAAGTCAGTAAGGACCTTAAAAATTACTGGATAGGTTGTATAACATTACTCACAGACTCCACAGCAGAGGTTGGTATGAGGTAAGGGTCATCTTGAAAAACATAAGGTGCAGCTGTAGGGTCCTATGGAAAGGCACACCTCTTTAGATTTTCACTGAAACTCTAAGCTTTAATGATGATCACAAATTCTGTAAAGTAAACTTTAATTACACATCAAACATACATGCAGGAATAAGTATGATCATATGTCTGCACATATAGAAAGAAAAAAAAACATGTCAAAAGACTTTCCCCAAATTATGACAATTTAGAGTAAGTAAGTACAAATCCCCATGGATCTATCTTACAAGGTATTCTTTTCTCTTGGTGCTAGGGCTTCACAGAACTACGTAGCATTTGAGCGCTGTGTTAATCCCTCACATTATTTCTTAGGATTTCAGTCAGCTGTCAGTTAGGACTAGCAGTTTTAAATGCCAGCTGAGGACCCCTGGTAAGTAGTCCCTTGATGGTTCCCTGGAATAAGATTCCCTCCACAACACAACTTCACTTCAAGAGTTCCTGCTTACCAGGTAGTGACAGTCGCCTTTGATCCCAGCACTCGGGAGGCAGAGGCAGATGGAATTCAAGTCCAGCCTAGTCTACAGAGCTAGTTCCAAGACAGCCAAGGCTACAAAAAAAAAAAAAAAAAACAAAAAAAACAAAACAAAACAAAAAAACCCTGTCTCGAAAATACAAATCAAAACATAAAGAGAGTTCCTTCTCCAGGGGCTAGGGAATGGCCAAATAGATACAGCACTTCCCCTTCAAGCATGAACCACGGAACTCCTAAGTACCGGATGGCTGTGCCAGCCCTCCTATCATTATAGATAGTGCTCAGAACTCAGAGACAAGGGATTCTCAGAATACTAGCTAGCTAAGCCAGTCTTTATTAGCAAACACTTGGTTCAGTTGAGACCTTGCCCCAACCAATCAGGTGGACAGTGATTGAGGGGTTCATTTGTCTGTAAATACGCATCTGAAATGTCATTCAGAACTGTGCATGTGCTTTTGGAGACCTAAGGAGCTACAAAACTCCAGCCCCTTACCCCAGCCTCTGCCTCCCAGTGCTAGGATCAAAAGTGTGTACCACCACACCCGACATAAGATCTGTATTTTGACCAGTGTATTATCATCTGTAGGAAAGACCCATGGCTTAGTCAGAACTAAGACATATCTGCTTGGTTACAAAATCCCTCAGAAACAAGCACCTGTTTTTATTAATATTTATTTCATGTAATTTTTAGAAACAAGCACATCAAACAGCTTTTCCAGTAATTAAAAAATTATTAGTATGAGTTTGACATGGCAGCACATGCCTTTAAAAACTCTAACACTTGGCTGGAGAGATGGCTCAGCGCTTAAGCACACCAGCTGATCTTCCAGAGGACTCAGGTTCAATCCCCAGCACCCACATGGCAGCTCACAACTGTCTGTAACTCCAGTTCCAGTGGATCCAACACCCTCACACTAACATACATGTAGGCAAAACATCAATGCACATAGAATTAAAATAAATAAATAAAAATCCTAACACTTGGGAGGCAGAGGCAGGAGGATCTCTGTGAGCTCGAGGCCAGCCTGGTCTACAGAGCAAGTTCCAAGAGAGCCAAGACTTCAGAGACCCTGTCTCTAAAAACAATATACAAACAATTACAGTACACTGTAAAAATACTCTGTGGGCATCACACCACAAACCTGTTTCCCCATTTCCAAAAGAAGGGATTGGAATAAAGAGCTATAACATGTCATGTGTTATTAACCTAAAAACCTACTTACCCTGTTTACTGTGGATGCAAGTGCCTGAAGAACAGCCACTTTGTCCCTAGAACAGGGAACAGGAGCCAGAGGTCAGCCTCTATCAAGAGTATTCATTCACACTCAAAGAGAACAAGTGACCTACTCTCACCGACCTTGGCCATAAAAGACAAGGCCTCACCCAGAGCCAAGACTTAATTCTCAAAACCCCCAGAACACAATTAGGCACAACTGCAAATCCTTAGATCTCAGGGACAGGGAGGCAGAGGCTGGAGGAAGGTTTGAGACCACCTGGCTCCAGAGCTAAACTCTAACTCAATATCCAGAGCTAGAGAATGGGGCTTAGAGCCCCTGTGCGGTTAGACCCTCGGCACCAAGAGTCTGGTTCTCTTGCTTGCACACATGCCTCCCTCCTTCCTGTTTCATAAGCACTCTGACCTGGCCCTACCACCATTACCCAGGGCTAGCGATCCCTCTCTCACTTCACAAATCCACCTTGCTGACTTCCTCATGTATTCTTAGCGAAGCTCTCTAGACTTTGCCTTACTATCCCAAGTATAGGCTCTGCACTCTGGCCTGAATAACTAAAGCAAAGCCTCTGCAATGATTCACTTGTATCCTTACTGAATTCCACAGGACTCAGAGGCACCTCTTTATGTAAATCTGCCCCTGCCTCCTGAGAGCTAGAAAACTGTACTTCTTTTATAAACTGTAACTATACAGTTTATAATTAAACTTCATAATCTCATAATCGACATTACCTGCTGAACACTGGTTGGTTTCATCTTGTCACATTCATGTAAGAAAACTCAGTGACTGTAAATTATTCAAGTTCTATGACACGGTGAGATCTGAAAGATCACAGCTTTAAAGGACAAAAGGCATGTATAGCCTGAAAATAGATTCCTGAGCCTAGAAATTAGAGGCTCCAACCCAGGGTTCAAAATCCATTCCACATCATTTCTTTTCTTTTTCTTTTTTTGTGGGAGGTGAGGGTGGGGGTAAGTATTTTGAGCCTAGCCTTTATTGGTTGAGCTATCTTTTCAGCCCCAGAAATATTTTAATAAGGTAGGACTAAAAGTCTGGTGTCCAAACTATTGGCACACAATAAAAAGAAATATGTTAATAAACTAAGCTTAAATTCCACACAAAATTTGGCACAACTTTTCATATAATTTTCATGTTCATTTTTTTTTCCCTTTTTTGTTTTTTGAAATAGGGTTTCACTCTGTAGCCTTGGCGGTCCTGAAACTCACTCTATAAAGTAGGTGGGCCTGAATTCACAGAATCCACCTGCCTGTGCCTCATGAGTGCTGGTACTAAAGGTGTGCACCACCATTGCCCAGCTTTCTTTTTTAGCATGTCACATTTCTTCAGCTTGGTACCACCAACTATATAGGAAACAAATAATTGTTCTTATACACTGAATTTTTAAAAGGGGCCTTAATTTGGTGATCAACACTTTGTATTAACCAACTCATATAACCTCTCCAACAGGCTTCCAAGACTCCTACCCCCACAGCCACCAGCAGTCAGGCTACATCTGCCTTCTTGCACCCTGACCTGTGCATCTCACAAGAACTATCAATAGGAAGGTGTATTTTTAATAAAACTCCTTAGTGTCTCTACCTAGTTTCGGTATTGTTAAACTACAAATGTTCAATGAAAAGTAACTTGGTTGGTATAAGTAATACTTTTCATATGTTTTTGAATCTAGGTTTTGCTAAATAAATAGTTCTGGCTGGCCTGGAACATTTGACAATCCTCTAACTTCTGTTTCCTGAATTGTGGGATTACAGGTATATGCCACCACCTAACAACACTCAATATACCTGAATTTCTACTAGCTATATGGGTAAATCTACATACCTTTAGGACCATAAAATACAATACAAGCAGGTGGCAGTTAGATTGTACACACTCCAAATATTCCTTGTGTTGTATTTCTTGTAGCTTTTTTGGGTATAGAAGTTGGCAAAGTGCTATACAATGGAATGCTGTATTCACAGATAGCCAACTTCCTACTCTTGGCTCTGGTGCTCTGTTATATTATTTTTCTAAAGACAGGACCTCACTGTATAAACTCACTAGGTAGACTAGGTTGTCCTTGAACTCACAGAAACCCTCCTGCCTCTGCCTCCCAAGTGCTCTTGGCCAGGAAAACAAATGAGTCTAGTTCTACCTATTTTATGACACATAATACAGTCACTAAAATTTAAAAGCATTATACACATCTAATGACTCAATTCTAGACTAAATGTGCTAGAAGCTATCTTTGTGGGGCTGCAATTGGAACCTGAGCAGCCCCAAGTTCATACTTGTGTGAGGGTATGTGGATGATGGAAAGACTGGCTTATAGACAATAAGGAAATAAAGACAGAGAGGCAAAACAAAACTTAGGAGGGCAGATCAGTCAAGGTGAACAGTTTAATATTTCTTGTTTTGTTTAGGAGTCTGCCAGACACACTATGGCCTGTGGGCCAAAGATGCATGTGCCAATTTACTGAAGAACTTTGGATGAATGTCCAGGTAGTGTGATGTCTCTGTTATTCTAAAGTTTATACATTACTCTTCTGTGGTCTTTGATGGAGTTGAAGACAGATAGTTATGGTCATAGTTTTCCTTAGGATTACATATAAGACTTTAGACTCACAAAGATAGGATAGATGATAGAATATTTTCTTTAATTCCTGATGTTAATGGACCAACTATTGTTAACTATAGTTCTTATTTGATTGTTTTGTCATATGTAATTTACTATGTTAAAGCCCTTCTCTTTATTTTAGACAGAAAAGAGATGATAGATGATGTCATTCTATAAATGTTTCTTATTGGTTAATGAAAGCACTGTTGACAAATAGGAAGGCAAGATAGGTGGGACTAGGAGACAAGGAGGATTCTGAGATGTAGTAGAGAGAAGTCAAGATGTAGGCCATAAGAGGACAAAAGATCTGAACTCTCCAGTAAGACTACGTGGAAACACTTAGATTGATAGAAATGAGATAATATTTAAGACAGAGCTAGCCAATAAGAAACGCTAGTAACAGGCCAACAACTTTATATCTAATACAGCGTCTGTGTGTTATTTTGGGACTGACAAGGCTCTGAGACCAGGTTGGTAGTAAACTATTCGTAACATAAATGTGTTTTCTTTTTTCTGGTTTTTCGAGACAGGGTTTCTCTGTATTGCTTTTGGAACCTGTCCTGGAACTAGCTCTGTAGACCAGACAGGCCTCAAACTCACACAGATCTGCCTACCTCTGCCTCCGGAGTACTGGGCCCCCAATGCCCAGCTTAAATATGTATAGTTTTAAACACAAAAAATTATGTCACAAAACTTGAAAGTAACAGCGTCTATGTGATAGGTACTGTTTAAACTTTATGTTTTATTTACAATAAATATCCAACCACTAGTTCAATGAATAGCAAAATAATACTCACCATGTTTTCTTTTTTGGAATGACTATTTCTTCAATCCCTTACAAGATAAAATAAAAACAATCAGTTTTCTAATAATACAATGTGTGTATTTTTGTTTGTTTGTTTCTGTTTTTAATAAAGAACTATTTCCATAGTTTTAAAAATACCTGTTACATTTGTTCCTTCAACTTTTTGGAGAGATGCACTTCCAGGATAAAATCTGCATTAAAATAAAAACAGCAAAAAGCCTCTAATGTTAATACTGCTCATTAATGAAGTTCTCAGCTCATCTCCACCTGCATACATACATTTTGAGCTCATTTTCTAGTTGTCATGGATCAAACAGACTAGACTAGGTATCTCACATCACGATCAAAACATCAAGTTCAATGCAAGAAACAACAGATGGTCAAGACTGATTGAGTCATTTATTTGTGATGTTAGGAATTAAACCAGAGCCTCACCCATGCTAAGTCAAGTTCTAGAACATCAACTAAGCTATAGTCTCAGTCAAGACTTTTTAAAGCATGCAATCTCATTACAAAATAATCAAGATTAAAACTGGAAAATGCAATAGCACTGGAACAATCTGAACAGCTGGTTTGAAATATATAGAAACTGGGGCTGGAGAGGTGGCTCATAGGTTAACAGCACTGGCTGCTCTTCCAGAAGTCCTGAGTTCAATTCCCAGCACCTACATGGTGGCTCACAACCATCTGTAGTAAGACCTGGTGTCCTCTTCCGGCATGCAGATAGAACATTATAAACATAATAAATAGGTAAATCTTAAGAAAAAAGTAAATATATAGAAATTAACATGAAATACATAAGACAAGGAACAATGCAGTAAGTTGTTGCTTTTAACAGACAGAACCCAGATAGCAGACAAAGGCCTACTTCACTCAAAGCAACTGAAACAAAGCTAAGATCACCCATGGCTTTATAACTCACCATTTTTAATAACCAAAAATGTGTAGCAACAACAGAAGGCTTTTAACTACTATATTCTCAGAGGCTCCCTCCCCCCCTTTTATTTTTGGCCAATACTGGCCCATCACCAGTTTGGTTTACAGAGTTCTAGGACAGTTGGGGCTTATCTTATTCATGATAGCAACACATTCATTGGTATCCTAAAATAAAATCAACAAAGATAATGAACAGTTAATGCTATTTTGTATCCTCCTTTCTTAAAGGGCACCAGAATTACTCAGAAAGTTTACCTGTGATCACAGAGGAAACTATGGCATCCACTGGTACCTGGTCTAAGGTATCATTTTACCTAAGCTTTTATTATTTTTGTGTCACTGTATATACCCAGGCACACACGGCCACCAAACATCTGTGGAGTTGGTTCTCTCCTTCCAACTTTACGTCATCAAACTACAATGGAGGCTTGTATAACAAGCAATCTGTAGCCACGGGGCCATCTTCCTGTCCTTCAGGCAACATTTTAAAGCAAAAGCTCTCTATGACAGGGGCATTTTAGAGGTGGATCAACTCTTCCAAGCTACTGTTATCAAATGACACCACGAAGAGATCATCTTATGTTGAGACAACGAAGTAGCCCCAGGCAAAGAAAACAGGTAGAAATGGAGGGCTGGGACCTGACATGCAAAATGGTTTCTACAAAGTTAGTTGCTGCTCTCTTTTAGAAGAATTGAGATAAAGTAGGTACAAGATATATACTGTAAATTACATCTCATTCATTGCCTATAGTTCTTTCAGAAAGTTATGACTAGTTAGCCTTCATGTTAGAAAAGTTGTCTACTATCATCCAACTGAAGAAAAGGCAAATGCTGAATAAAAAAGCTTTTCTTGGGGTGCTAATTGTAACTCAGTAGTAATTAGCAGGCATGAAGCCTCAACATCAATACACAAAAAAATAAGTAAAATAGGGTTTCAAGTTTTGACTACATCTAACTGCCTCACACTTCTGCCAGGGCGCTGTTTTTAGGGTGCAAAATGAAATTATACAAATATCTGCAACGCTGTCCCAACTTGTAACGACCACAATCTCAAAAGAGTAGGGTCAGGCGTTTTATGGCTTTTCTGCCTTTACTAAACCCTAATTTTCTCAGCTCAAAGTTCTCATAACATTCGGCCCGCAGTGGCGATGATAGCCTACCCTTTATTTGGGGGAAAATCTATTCCTTCGCCCTTTCCTCTTGGCAGAGTTAAAATGAATATGGCAGGAGGTGTAAAGAAACTTGTGAAGGGGCTCATAGAAGCACGCGCGGGAATGTAAACTTCACAAAAAAGCAAGGCCCTATTTTAGAGGGTAATTCCCACGCTATCGGGTATTACAACCAACCAATGAGGGGGAAAAAAAATCTGCCGAAAGGATGCTGTTCGAAACTCATCTCCAACCACTGGGGCCTCGTGCTACCCTTGAGGGCTCGCGGCCTGCAGCGTGCAGACACCACTGCACGGCACGCAGTTCCACGACTCCTAAGGAAACGTACGATGAAGCTGGCCCCGCGTCGTCTTACCTGCAGCAGAGCTTCGCTTCACACACGCCGGCCCCACGAGCGGCCCGCAGGAAGGCAGGCCCACTGCGGAGACGCAGGCAGCGGGCAGGCACAGACGCCGCCATCTTTGGACTATTCGCAGTGCACTTTGGGAACGCCCTCCGCCTACAAGATCAAGAGGGCGGGGCGGGCGTGGACCATCTCAGCCGCACAGGGGGGTGGCTACAAACCCATGTCTGTCAAGGATGCCAGCGGAAGGCTCAGTATACGCCAGTCATCTCGAGTAAATCTGCATGAAATAGTTCTTCTCATGTCGCAATGGTAGTTCTGTTTGTAAACGGAAAGAGGGTCCTGAGACTATTTCCTTCTCCTCCCACCCCTCCCCGAAAGCAAAAGTGAGCTCGTCCAAATCGATACGCCAGGCAGCGCTTCCCGCACGCACGCGCAGCGGGAAACACATGGTGGCTGCGCGCTGCCGCACTGGAGTGGATTTCGCTGGAGCTGACGGGACCTTCTCTCTGGGTGACGGATCTCAAAACTGACTCGAAAGATGCTGGGCTCCAAGCACACGCCATGGAGGCGACTTCAGGGCATTTCCTTCGGGATGTATTCGGCTGAAGAGCTCAAGTAAGGAGTCGGCGGGATGCGCGTAGAGCATGGTTGTGGCACTGGGCGCCGGGAACTACGGTTCCCAGAAGGCCGCGCGCCGGCCCTGTCCGGAGTTCCGGCTGCCTGGCTCCTGTTTGCTGGTACTGGGAAGGAATGCGCTGGGAATGCCCTGCTTGCTATGTCTTTATCGGTTCATCGTCCTCGTTAACGAACCAGTTTTATGCTCCCATGCCCGGCACGCACGTATTAACTACCTAATTGCTATCCTCTCGTCCAAGCAACGATGAACCTTTAAGTCTCAAATTAAGGCCTTGTTCTACTTTATGAAATCGCGGGAACTCTTCTTTACCTCTCGTTTTGATCACGATAACATACATGCATCTCAAACTTGCATTAAAAACGCAACATGCACCCTCACTTCCACGAACTGAAAGGAATTATCATTCCAAAGCGACGAGCCAGGCTTAATACAAAATGAAATAATTCTAGACACCACTCTTAGATCTTATTTGTTAGGCTTTTGCTACATGTCTAATTTGATTTTACTCTCCTTTTATCTATGTTGCGACTGCCTTGGGTCAGTTCTTTTGTCATTCTCAGATTGTCTAACCCTCATACATATCTAGTACCGTCAGTACTCCACACAGCTGTCAGAATTGTCCTACAGTGTAAATTGTAGTCATACTAATATCATCCTTAAAACCTCCCTAGGGGTTTGCTCTCAGAAAAAGGATACTTAGTAAAACCTACAACAGTGGTTCTCAACCTTCAGAATGCTGCAACCCTTTAATACTTTTCTTCATAAAAAAAAATTATTTCATTGCTACTTCATCATATCTGTAATTTTGCTGCTGTTATGAATGGTAATGTAAATATCTGATATGCAGGATATCTCATATGTGGCACCCCCCCCCAAAGGGGTTGCCACTTGTAGGTTGAGAACTGTTGATCTACAAGGACGCCCTTGATGAGGCCAGTGCTGGTATTGAATAATTAATGCTCCCTTTTACTGTTAGGAGCTGGTGGCTTTTCATCTCCTTCAGAGTAAATGCCGTGCCCTTAATAACATGGAAGGGCCATTCTGGTCTCTGAACTTGCTTTTACTCCAGTCAGCTTGGTCTTGCTGTTCCTTAGCACCGAAGGCAGTATAGGACTTGAATATACACATTGCCATAACATATTTACAAATGGACAAAAACCAAAAACAAACAAAGAAAAAAAAACACATGAAAATATGCCCAGCATCCTAAAATCAACACAGATCAGAACCATGGTAAGATGCCACCTCAACATATCATGTATTATCAAAAACCTAGAAAATAACAGGTGTTGATGAGGATGGTGCTGACATAAAAGAAAACCATCAACAAGTTAATAATGGCATTATTGTCTGACCTAGAAATTCTCCTGGGTATGTACACACCTTCATAGCAGCTTTATTCACTATTGCCAAAAAGTGGAAAGAGCCCATATATGCCTATCAGTGGATGCGTTGATGACATGGGATAAATACACAGCATGTGCTATTGACTCGACCCTAAAAAGGAAAGGCCTTCTGATATATTTTATCTGTAACTTTAAGAATAGTATGCTTAACAAAACAAGCCAGTCAGAAAGACAGGTAGTGTCCATTCCATTTATTTAAGTAGGAGCTGGGACAGTGAGGTTAATGGAGATGGAAAGTGAAAAGGTGATTGCCAGGAGTTAGGGACAGGAAAACAAGGAATGATTTTATATATAGTGGAGTTTTACAAGGGGTGGGCGGTGCCGATGATGGCACAGTGTGGCGAACTTAATACCACTGAAAAAACTGCACTTCTAAAAATGGTTTACATGGAATGTCTTATGTATATTTTGTTGCATTTTTAAAAATTAGGATTGAAAAACAAAACAGCTAAGTGATTTGTATCCTTCTTAAATGCCATGTAAATATACTTTACCAAGGTTACTTTGCCTTTTAAATCTCATCTAATTTAGAAAACTGAGGGGAGCCAGACTAACAAGGCTTTCATTGTTGTGTGAACACACGAATACAATTGAGTAGACCACACACAGGCTGTATAACACTTATGTCATATGTGGCACAGTAATGTGCTGTTAATGGGTGCAAGGCTAGTTACTTGACAGTAAGAGATTCCATTACACAAACTGATGAAACCTTGCATATGGAAGTTGTTTCTTTATGATTTTTTAATTTTCTTGTGTTTGTTACTCTGTATCCAGGAGTCCTTAAATGGTAATCCCTTTCAGGTCTGGTTTATAGCCTGTCTCTCTCACCTCAACATCGGAGAAGTTAATAACCTGAGCTTTCCCTGGATTTTTTTTTTAACCTCCTCAGGAAATTAAGTGTAAAATCCATTACAAATCCTCGCTATGTGGACAGCCTGGGAAACCCTTCAGCAAATGGCCTGTATGACTTGGCTTTGGGTCCTGCCGATTCCAAAGAAGTGTGCTCCACCTGTGTGCAGGACTTCAGCAGCTGCTCGGGACACCTGGGCCACATCGAGCTCCCGCTCACAGTGTACAACCCTCTCCTCTTCGATGTACGTGCAGCCCTGGGCGAGTGGGTCTTGGGGTTGCTGGGGTTGTGAGGACCATTGCTTCTTCCTCTATCTTTAGAAAGAAAAACCCTTGACGGACCTAGTACAAGTCACCTTGAGTGCCCATTGTTCAAAATGCTTGAGACCAAGTGTCTCGAACTTCATGTTTTAGAATATTTACAACCTACATAATGCTGATATTGTAGGCATGGAACCCAAATATAAACATGAATTCACTCAAAGTTTATGTATACCTCGTATACACAGCCTGAAGGAAATTGTATATATTTCTTACGTACCTACATTTTTACTAAATAGATGTTGAATTTTTTTTTTTTTTTTTATTTGTATGTCAGGACTCAAAAAGTTTGAGATTTTAGATTCTCAGATTAGGGATGTTTGTCCTTTAACTTCAACTTACCCTACAGATTTACCTGGAGAATTTCAGTTTGATTCCAGTTGAGAAGAGCCACAGTTAGCTTTTGTTCATGTTAGAGAGAAATGTTTAGTGAGCCACCCACCCACCTATCCAAGACTCAGGGTCTAATTCAGACTTAATGCACAGATTTATGCCCTTTTGCTTCAAC
Source organism: Cricetiscus sungorus (assembly GCA_030556225.1). NCBI lineage: Eukaryota > Metazoa > Chordata > Mammalia > Rodentia > Cricetidae > Cricetiscus > Cricetiscus sungorus. The sequence goes on along the minus strand of JANBXA010000202.1, from coordinate 9,970,831 downwards.
GGTCTGTGCCGTTCAGGAAGTTGAGTGGCAGTCACCTCCCTACTAATAGAGGGTGTTCCCGAGGCCATTGGCTGGCATAGAGACAGAAGTAGAATTCTTAAGGAAATGGACTATGGGAAGAAAAAAAATCTCTTGTACAGTGAAAATCGCCACGAGTACTGTGTCTCTTTATAATATCCCATTTCTCTTTGTCCCCACTCTGTAGAAACTCTACCTCCTGCTCCGAGGCTCCTGTTTAAATTGCCACATGCTGACTTGTCCTCGGGCTGCCATTCACCTGTTGGTCTGCCAGCTGAGGGTCCTGGAAGTTGGAGCCCTACAAGCAGTCTATGAACTTGAGCGAATTCTGAGCAGGGTAGGTTGGTAATAGAAACTAGGACATCAAGAGATGCTTGTATGTTGTCCTTAATTACCACCTCCCAATGGTCTCCAGGATGTCTGGATCTATCTATCTATCTATCTATCTATCTATCTATCTATCTATCTATCTATCACTATCTATCTATCTTTTTTATTTGGTCTTTTGAGACAGGATTTCTGTATGTATAGCCCTGACTGTCCCGGAACTCACTCTGTAGATCAGGCTGGCCTCAAACTCACAGATATCTACTTGCTTCTGCCTCCCGAGTGCTGGGATTAAAGGCGTGCACCAAACACCTTGATGCTCCTTGGATCTTATGATGATGCCAACAGATAGATATTAACCCTGGGTCTGTGTGGAGCAGTGGTAGAAGAGAGGTAGATGGCGATGCACATCTAAACTTTCAGGCACATTATTTCTTGTCCAAGGGTTTATTGAGGAATTAGATGGTTGTAAGCTTGGATCAGAAATGACATTAGCCTGTGACATGACGTGCCAGAGAGGAAGTTGGTGCTCACAGTCAGTCAAAGGACACAGCCCATGTGAGGGATTTACAGTGGCCAAATCTGGGACAATCAAAAATTGTGGTAGTAAATTATAAGCCATTGAGTGCAGTGGGAATCTACAGCGGTCATGAGTTCAAATGGATGTCAATAGAGAATGATGTGAATGACTGATAATTTAAGTAGTGGCTGCTGGTACACTGTACAGTACATTCTGTCTCACACAGACACAATCTTTCCTAACCACAGAGATTGAGGAGACAGAGTCACTTTCGATAGAAGAATCTGACAGTCGTCCCCCCCCCATTCAAGTAATCAAGTGAACAATACCTGATATTAAAAATTTAAATCATGTGGTATGTTCTAAGCTGTGGTAAAAATGGCACATTGCTTTGGGGTTCTCCTACCACAAGGACATTGGCTGAATCTTGCTCATGAGGAAACATCAAACGTCCCCAAGTTGTATATTTTGTAAAAACCTCCTCTAACTTCAGAAATGTGAAGGCCTTAGTGACAAAGGAACTATTCCATTCTGAGACTGACAGGCTGCCTGCTGCTCTAAGAAGCACCTGAAAACTGTTCTCATGACCTGACATCGGGAAAGTACAGCATATGGAAATAACTGATCATTTGTTGTCAAAGACATTGTAAGGAGAGCTTTCAAGGCTTGGATGGTGTCTGGAAGTTAGATGGTAGTAGTTGATTGCTGTTAGCTTACTGTTTTGATGATTGTAGTAAGGTCTTATTAGAGTGTGTCCCTGTTAAAGACCTGGCTAATCTGGAACTTGTGTAGGCAAGACTGGCCTCGAACTCACAGAGATTTCTTTCCTCTGCCTCCTGAGTACTGGGATTAGAAACCTGAGCCACATGCCCGATGATAAAATTGCTTTATAATGTGGTGTAGATGTGGCTTCCTAATATTTTGCTTAGGAATTGGTATCTGTAATCTTGAGTTAGATTGACTTGTACATTGCCTTATAGAATTTGGGAACCTATATTGGCTCAGCCTTAAAAAATGAGTTAAGGAACTTCTCTCTCTCTCTCTCTCTCTCTCTCTCTCTCTCTCTCTCTCTCTCTCTCTCTCTCTCTTTTACATTTTATTTTTATTTTACATGTATTAGTGTTTTGCTTGAATGTGTAAATGTGTTCCACATAACATGCCTGGTGCCTTGGAGGGGAGTATTGAATCTTCTGGAATTGCAGCTGCAGAAGGTCTGCCTGTGCAGTTGTACAAGGGTTGTTTCCTGAGGGTGTTGGCCTGTGTGTTGGGTTTGGGAAGTAGTAATGTCCTGTTTGATACTAGGTATTGCTTTCTGTTCCTGCATCAACAGGGGGCTTCAACATGAAAAGCATAAAATTGATGAGTTAAATGAATTTGAGGCCAGGGCTATCTCTACACAGACCTCCCGGGTTCTCAGACACATCTGTGCCAGTGGTTTCCACAGAGATGCGTAAGGATACTGGGTGACCCCTGCACCTGGGAGCATGAGAATACCCAATGTCCCCCATACACACTGACCTCCCTGGACCGCTGTTTTTGCTCCCGTTTAGTCCACTTCTACCTCAATGATCTATCAGCTCTTCAGAGAATTAAAGGTTAGAAACACTTCTGTCCCACTTTTGTCTTGGGTCTTTGCAATCCTTAACTGACCCAAATAGTCCAGCCCACAATCACTAGAAAAGGCTGTGTTGTGTTTGGTTGTAAAACCCCGGGCCTTGTATGTGCTAGGCAAGCAAGTGTTCTGCTCCACCTCTGACTGCATCCCTAGCCCACGTTACTGTTTTGAAGCTGTAGCACAAACTAACTCTGGTTTCCTTTCCTCTTTTAGATTGGTCTCAGTCCTCAAAGAGGTCAGCCACAACTGTGATGTTCATCAGACATTTACTGTATTGTAGTATTCAATAGCTTTCCTCTTTTTCAGTTTCTGGAAGAAACTGCTAATCCTTCCGCCTTCGAAATTCAAGAAGAGTTAGAAGAGTACACAAGCAAAATCCTGCAGAACAACCTCTTGGGGTCCCAGGGTGCACATGTGAGTTACTGCCATCTCCCTTTCTGTAATGCTTTGCTTTTAGCGTGATAACCACCGTTCCCCTATGCCAGGCATTGTAGTAAATAAACGGAGAATGCAGAAGCTGCCTGAGGGACAAGTGAACAAGAACTGGTACTGGCCCACGAGGAGTTGTTAGTGTTTCTATGGCAAAGGCTCTGCATCATCTCCATCAAACTGGCATCCTCTGTGCTCGGCAATAGAAAGCAGGGGGCGATGTCAAGATGCTCTGCTGCAGCCAGACCAAAGAGCACTCCTTGGGGGACCTCAGAGCCTTGTCCTTAGTTATGTTTGCTTGCCTTTCATGTGGCCTCACAGATCGCTATGTAAAGACTATTTTGTGGGACATTTTTGTTGTTTAAGTAAAGGTGCTTTCTAGTAACTGTGTTGCTGTGATAAAACACCATGACCAAAGGCCCCCTAAGGACAGAAGAGTTTATGTGTACTTACGGCTCTAGAAGTAGAGTTGCAGGAGACCCTGGACTGAGATCTCTTCAGCTGCAAATATGAAACAGAGCGCAAACTGGGAGTGGGGCAGATCTATGAACCTCTGAGGCCTGTGCCCACTGGTATGCTTCCTCTAGCCAGGCCAAATCCCCAAAGGTTCCACAGCCTACCCAAACAGTGCCACCAACTAGGGACCAAGTGCTCTACTGCCCGATACTTGCCGGGGTATTTCTCATTCAGACCACCCCAGGATGATTTACTCTAGTTAAACAGTGAAAAGCCACTAAATACGCACAGATTGTATTCTTTTCAGAATGACAGACACTGCGGTGCAGGTGTGGTACTACATATCTGTAATCTCATTACTTGAGAGGCCAAAGTAAGGAGATTACAAATTTGAGTCTAATCTGGGCTACAAAGTGAGACCCTACTTAAAAATAAGTCACTGTGATATTCTGACTTTGAACAGGTGAAAAATGTCTGCGAAAGCAGGAGCAGACTCATTGCTGCCTTTTGGAAGACACATATGACTGCTAAGCGATGTCCGCACTGCAAGTAAGTATGCCATCAGCCTTCTCATCGTCTGGCTGAGCTGCTGTAGCCAGTCACTCCGCACTGCCTATTAAAGGCCTCACTGGGGTTGGTTTCTCTCCCCTCATGTTCCCATGAATAGGACTGGGCGGTCGGTGGTTCGAAAGGAGCACAACAGCAAGCTGACAATCACATATCCAGCCATCGCGCACAAGAAATCTGGCCGGAAGGACGCAGAGCCGCCAGGTAAGCAGGCTGGCTCTCTAAGGGACTCTAGCTGTGCTTCTCATGTGTGGCTTCAGCTGAGTCCTTGCTTCTTAGACTCCAACAAGGTTTGGTATAAATAACAAATCTGTGCACTGTTATTTTTGTTTTCTTGTTTTTTGTTTGTTTGGTTGGTTTTTTAAGACAGGGTTTCTTTGTGTAACCTTGGAATTCTCTCTATAGACCAGTCTGGCCTTGAACTCAGAGCTCCACCTGACTCTGCCTCCCAAGTGCTGAGTTTAAAGGTGTGCACCACCACTGCCTGGCTCTTGTGTACTGGTTTGTAATAAGATTTTATTATGGAGTAAATTTAGACTTAGAGGATGGCAAGCACAGTGAGTTCCCATAAATTCTTTATTCAGTTTGTTCATTTTAGATTTTCATCAAAACTAACATGGGTATGACACTATTAACTAACTTACAAATTTCATTTGAAGCTTGCCAGTTTTTCTGGTCATGGTCTTTCTGTTTTCTAGGACCCAGAGTGAGATTCTGAACCCTGTTTAGAAAGACGGCTAAGTATTATTTGATAGCTAATAGCTAACACCTAGTAGCACAAGAGTAGATTTTCCTTCTTTTACCTGCAAATGGCCATGGAAACATTTTTCTCTTACTGCCGCTTGACAATTGCTACCATGACCCCCTAGGTTATCCTAGAAAATGCTAGGACACTGAAAACAGGTGTTCTGAATGTTAGGCAATAACTCCCAGTTGGGGGGGCAGGTGTCCAGTGATAAAGCAGCCTTTTAATTCCTTTGCCGAGCCCATTCATTTGAGGAAATCTTTTGCTGTAACTGTAAGACTACGGTGAAACCAGAAGGCTGGGTATTAGAAACCTATAGAAGATGGTCTTGCTTTGGCTTTAGGATTGGTTTTTTGTTGTTGTTTTGTTTCATTTTTGTTTTTTATTTAATAACTTTTTGGTTGGGAGGAGTTTGAGACAAGGTCTCTTTACATGGTCCTGACTGTTGTAGAACTCATTCTGTAAACCAGGCTGGCCCTGAACTCAGAGATACTGTCTCCCACATGCTGGCTTAAAGGTGTCCATGAACCCTCACATCTGGTGTAAACAGCACTTAAATATTATTTACCCCCATTGGGCTGTCGAGATGGTTCAGCAGGTAAAGATGCCTCCTGCTAAGCCAGACAATCTGAGTTTAATCTCCAGGACCCACATGTGGGAAGAGAGAACCAATTCCTGAAAATTGTCCTCTGACCTTCACCGTGCCATGAACTATACATACACATCCACTCTTCAATAGGTAAATAAATTTTATTTTTTATTAGTTAAGGGAAAGATTAACTGAAAGTACAAAACAGGGCCAAACAGCTTTTTGTTTATGGGTAGTTGAGAATCCGTGGAATGTGTGTTCCAGCTGGCAGCTGTCACCTGTGTACTAGCCACTAGTGCTTGGAACACAAACACCACATAGTCCCTGCCCTGATAAATCCAGAAAAGGAAAAACTGAGCAATGCTTCATTTCAATTAAGGAAATGGTGACAATTTTGAGCGTACAGGATACTTAAATTACCTTTGGTCTTCCTCTGAGTGTTAGAAGTTAGCCTCTCAAATGGCAGCCCCAAATACAGTTTTCTACTTAATCTGTGCATCGCTCAGCCTCTCGGGGAATTTTGCTTAGTCCAAGAAGTCACCTCCACCTACTAACGTGATATTTTTAAGTCAGTGTATTTGAATCTGTAGAAATCTCCACACAGGAACTAGCAGAAACAAGTGGATGAAAGTGCTTAGGGTCCAAACTTAAGTTCTGTCCCCAGAACCTATCCTGGAAGAAAGAACCAGTCCCCAAAAGTTGTTGAATAAATTAAGAGACTTCCTCATTAGAGTATTATGCATCCAAAAATATGATCGGAGCCAGGCATGGTGGCATACACCTGTAATCCCAGCACTTGGGAGGTAGAGGCAGGCAGATGACTTTGAGGTCAGCCTGGTCCACAGAGCAAGTTCCAGGACAGCCAGGGCTACACAGACAAACCCTGTCTCATAAAACAAGAAAAAAATGGTGATTGGAGCTGGGCATGGTAGCATAGACTATTTAAGCCCAGCTCCTGGGAGGTGGAGCCAGGCAGATCAGTACTTCAAGGTTAGCCTGGGCTGCATAAGATTGTGTCAGTAACAAACTGTGTAGCACTTGTTCAAGTGTGCCTCTGATAACACCAAGTAAACAACGTTCTGATGAAAACATGCAGCTGGGTGGTGGTGGCGCACAACTTTAATCCCAGCACTTGGAAGGCAGAGGCAGGCAGATCCCTGTGAGTTCGGAACCAGCCTGGTCTACAGAGTGAATTCCAGGACAGGTAGGAATTCACAGAGAAATTCTGTCTCAAAAAGCCAATAACAGCCAAAAAGAAAGAAATCCTGGTAAGATTTCTGTAGTCTTGAGGTAATATTTCATTGGATAGACCGCCTATACTATCCTAAAACTCATGACCCTTCTGTATCATCCTGAATACTGAGGTAATAGCCCTGCACCACTGTGCCTGGCAAAATTTCAATGTCATGTAAAGTACTACATGAACCAAAGTACTGGAAAAGAATATTTTAAAAATGTAAGCTAGTGGTGATGGTCTCTTGCTGTGCCTCTCTGGTTTTATATAGTAATGTGCTGTTTTCATCACTCTGGAAATCAGAGTACAGGTGGAAATCTGGGTTGAAAAGTTTGATGTTTGCGGTGAAGTTTCAAGCTTTTTAGAATGGGGGCAAAAAGATAAGTCTCTGTCTCGTTACAGAAGGAGAACCTGCAGCTCCAGGAATTGAAGACGCTCTGATGGGGAAAAGAGGGTACCTGACACCTAGCAGCGCCCAAGAGCATCTCTTTGCCATTTGGAAGAATGAAGGTGCTGGAGAAACAGCCTGTCTGCTGATTCCCTGGTTCATTTCATCAGCCACTCTTAACTTCCTTAACCAAAGTTCTAATTAATGCAGCTCTTCCCTGAAGTCCATCCAGAGATCTAGGGCAAGCTTCAGGGCGCTGTGACTGAGTCCAGTCACTCCAACTGAGATGCATTCCTGCAAGCTTCGTTGTCACTCATGTATTTTAAATGCCCATTCAAAAAAGTTCCCAGCAGGCAGAGGCAGGCAGATCTCTGTGAGTTCCAGGCCAGCCCGGGCTATATAGTGATTTCCAAGAGAGCTAGGGCTACATACTGAGACCCTGTCTTGAACCCCAGCCCAGCCCCCAGAAAAAGATCTTTTAAATGTTATGTGGAAATTCCTTTTGGGTCAAAGAATGAACTTTTGTATATTTCAGTTCCCTACAAAAAGGGAAATCTGAGTTCCCTTTTGCATACATAGCAATCTATGCAGGATGCTCAGACCCTCACATCCATCTTCTAAGAGCGTGTCCTGGGACACTGACTCTGCTCGGTATAAATGCTCATGGACAAGCATGGTGTTAACAGGGTATCAGGAATGAGAGAGTAAGCAAGTTAGTGATATACTCTGTGGGGCAGGTTTTATTTGTTTTCTCCAAGCTGTTTTAAGTTACTTGAAACTAAAATACATCTTGGATCCAGTTTGCCAAAGAGCCTTCTTGGCGTACTCTTGGAGAGGATGTTGCATATCTTTTTTGTTTTTATTTTTTTCCTGAGGTTTCGAGTCAGGGTTTCTCTGTGTAGCCGTGGTTGTCCTGGAACTCTCTCTCTGTAGATCAGGCTGGCCTCAAACTCACCGAGATTCGACTGCTTCTGCTTCCCAGGTGCTGGGATTGAAGGCCACACTGCCCAGTTTATCTTTGTTTTTAAAAAGCTAAACTTTATTTTGACTTGGTTTTTTTTTTTAATACTTAATTTTGTCTAGAGTCCACAGTAGCAAATATTTAATTATGTAAGACTGTAGGTCCAAGAGGGTGATTAAAATCTTCTGTTCCCGCACAGCTTGTTTTCTTTCTTACTTAAGTACTGTTGTCCCTGGGTGTCTGTATGTTGTCTTACTTGCATACACGCTGTCATATACCCAATCTGGTTTTGGTTTTTTATGAATAACTGTTTTCTAACTACATATGATCTCGCACTGTTTTTGTTTTGTTTGTTTGGGGTTTTTTTCTCAGTAATATTTTTGTGTCCTTATACATAGGATTCTTCCTGAATTACCTTTTTTCGGGATTGGATGATATTGGCATGGAGTCTAGTTTCAACCCCAGCATGTTCTTTCTAGATTTCATAGTGGTGCCACCCTCCAGGTAATGCCCTTTAACTTATCTTGCATACAAAGGATGGGCTGAGGAATTGGGCAAGGAGTTATAGGAGGGCCTGGAAGTGTTGGGGCACTGAGAAATCAAGAAACTGTCAACCCAAGGCTGCAGGGAGCGGCCTGAAGAACCTGTTACTTGGCTGTCCTAGACGTGGGTGGTTGTTTGAGTGGGCTGTGTTAGGTTAATTCAGGAAGTAGGTTAAGCTGAAGGACATTCGAGGGGTCTTATGTCACTCTGCAGGTATCGCCCTGTCAATCGTCTGGGGGACCAGATGTTTACTAATGGCCAGACGGTGAACTTACAAGCTGTCATGAAGGATGCAGTTTTGATCCGGAAACTTCTGGCATTGATGGCCCAAGAACAGAAGCTACCCTGTGAGATGACAGAACTCAGCACAGACAAGGTGAGGGCTGCCTCAGTACGGATATAATAGGCTTGGTTAATGACTGATATGAGAAGAACTACATACTTGGTTCTGACCCTTTGCAGACACAGATGGTATGGCTGCTGTAAGAGGCTACCTTCAGAGGGCAGCACCCCTGGTGGGCAGTGTGAATTGTTGGGACAAGCAAGATCTGATGATAGATAAATCTAGCTGTGGTTTAAGTCTGTATCAAATGACCATGCCAGTGCCTTTAATGAAGTCATTTTTATTTCTTGGACTGATTTCCGCTATAAAGTGTATGTAATTTATGGTGAAGTTTCACATCTAGGCTGTTCTGCACCACTAGCTGGCAGTAAGGCAAGTAATCCTCTTCCCTCAGGCTCTAAGAATGTGTTTTAGGCTCATTAAGGTCTCCAGCAATGCAACCAGGACAATATAGAATGAGGTGTTTATAATAAGGCTGTCCCCACTGACATTTCCATAGTGCTTTCACTATTCTGAGTCTTATACCAGCTCTATAGTGAACATAAAGCTGTACCAGGTACTTAGAACTCTTGCCAAGGTCACTCCCATCCCAAAATGTGGTCAGGACGCAAATAAAAATGGCCTTCCCCGGCTTTGGAAAGACAGGCCTCTCAGACTTCCTGCCAACTGTTCAGACAGTCCTGCTGCCAGCCAGGTATGTCACAAGGTGGCACCACTGTCCCCTGGGAACTTAGCTTTGAATGGCTCCTTGAAACTTGCTCTGGTTCTGCGGAAGTTTACTGATGGGTCGGTGTAGGTATGCTCTGAACAGATCCTCAGTGTAAGAGAGAGTTGGCATCTGCAGGCCCTGATCCAGTATGAGAGACAAAATACTGTAGGATAACCAAATCCAAGGACTAGGAATAAGAACTTCATTTTCAGATCCCTTTAGAGTAGAGACAAACTTGTCAATAATAATAATAGGGCTTGATCTCTGTAGAAAATCTTGATTCCCTAAACCAGTTTCCCTTTGATTAATTAGATATATTCTTATCTTTTTCCTGTTGTGTTCGTCATTGAATTCCCATAGCAGTGCTCTCTCAGGAGCTGTTCCCAGGGACTAGGGATGTCCCAGAAGCCAGTGGACAAGATCTTGTTCATTTCAGCAGTAATTATGTGGCTCTTGACCAGCAAATGCTATAAGCCTGGGTTCAACTATGTAGGCGTCTGCCATGGCTCACATGATCAAAGGGTCCCTAATGTTGCCTGCAGAACTACATGTACCCTCCTGGGTGATTCCTTTATTCCGAGTTGTGCGCTCAAACCCAAATTACCACCATGATGTTTTCATGCTGGGTCATCGCCTGCCCTCAACCCTGACACAATGACAGGCATTTCTCTCATTGAACTATGGTGTATCTCCTAGGCCATTTGCAGCCAGTAGGTGGTGCTGTGAGGCACCTAGGTCCTCTGTACTTGTATTCCCTGGGCAGGTAACAGGAGGCGTGGAAGAGACAAAACTAGGATAGAAATATTTTTAAATGATGAAATAAATATGTAAGCTTGAGGATCAGCCTGTAACTTAATCTGTTAGTCCCAACTTGGGACTAACAGACATGCAGTGTTATGTGGCAAATATTTTTCTTTTTAAGAAATTATTTGACCTACATTAAAATCAATAGTAATACTATTATTTTTATTATTTGTTGTTTATTATTATTTGGAGACAGGGTCTCATGTAGCCCATGCTGGCCTTTAAGTGACTATATAACCAAGGCTGACCTTAAACTTCAGTCCTCCCACTGCCACCTCCAAGAGTGTACCATCACACGGTGTACGAGGGTAGAGCTCGGGGCTTCTTGTGTCTTTATAATCACTGAACCGTGTTTTCCTAACCTTTAACTAAAGTGGCATTTCCACATGAAGCGCCCTTAGCTGGTCGAAGCCACAGAAGTAGAGTGCCTGCGGGAAGGATTGATAAGACTCTCAGTTTTGGTGAAGAAGGCAGTAGGAAGTTTAAAATAGAAACCTGTGCGGCACGCACGCGTGTGCGCACACACACACACGCACATACTCACACTTTTTTTTTTTTTAATCTTAGTTTAGTTTTGATTTTTGAGACAGGATTTTGCTGTTTAGTCCAGGAGGCTCTCAAGACTCTTCTGCCTCAACTTCTCAAGTGGCTGAGAATTACAGATGTGTGTTACAGTGCTGCTGTGCTTGTGAATTCTGAGCTCATTTTACTGCTAAAAGAGACAAGCTAATACATTAATGTAATGGGACTAATGCGTACTGATCTATACTGTCAGCTTCAAAGGATAACTCCAGTTTCATCACTTCACAGGCTGAGCTTTATTTACTTATTTTTAAATCAGAGCTAGGTTGAGTAAAAAACAAGTTTTTCTCCAATCGGTCTTATCTCCTTGAATTTATCTTCTCAGGAAAATGGCTCTTCAGTTGCTATGGACCGGTCCTTTTTAAGTATGCTTCCAGGCCAGTCTCTCACAGACAAACTTTACAACATTTGGATTCGTCTGCAGAGCCATGTCAACATTGTGTTTGACAGTGAGATGGACAAATTAATGATGGAAAAGTACCCTGGCATAAGACAGGTGAGCGGTAGTCGGATTCCTATCACAAATGGAGAAGGCCGGTAATAAACAACTAACAACTGCTGTATGTCCCCAGCCCCCATCTGCATGTTCATAGATGTACATTCTATACACTGGTGCAGAAGCAAGGAAATAGTAAATGTAATTGAATTATTTAATATTCTGTCCGTTTCTTTCTTTTTTGCTCTTTACAGATCCTAGAGAAGAAGGAAGGCCTGTTCCGGAAGCACATGATGGGAAAGCGAGTTGACTATGCTGCCCGCTCAGTCATCTGCCCAGATATGTACATCAACACCAATGAAATTGGAATTCCCATGGTGAGTTGTTCGGGAAAGGCCTCCTTTTGCTACTGAGAGATAGATAGGTGTGAGGATAGCTTGGTAGATCGGCATGGCTCGGGGGGGATGGTGCTTCACTGTGGGAAGAATGTGGGGGGGATAGTTCTTCACCGTGGGAAGGGGGGGTAGTGCGGGGAGATCGTGGGGGATGGTAAAGTGCTTCACCGTGGGGGTGGGGTGGGGGGGTAGTGCTTCACCGCGGGAATAACGTGGGGGGTGCTTCACTGCGGGAATAACGTGGGGGGGGGATGGTGCTTCACTGTGGGGGAGTGCTTCACCGCGGGGAGGTCGTGGGGGGGTAGTGCTTCACTGCGGGGGAAGGACATAGGGGGGGGATAGTGCTTCACTGTGGGGGAGTGCTTCACCGCGGGGAGGTCGTGCAGGGAAGGCCCTTGAGGCGCACAGAGGTGTTGCATCCTATCAGAAGACTGCCGTGAAGCAGGAGGCAGGTCGTTCCACATTGTGTCTGTATTTTGTTCTTGCCGATCTTAACCTAGTTTTAAACCTTCCGTGTCCAACTGAGTCTACAGTAGAAGAGGACAGGGACAAGGGGCTTCAGTCCCACCTGGCTATCTGGCAGTGAAAAGTGGGAGAGCCCCCAGAATGGCAGAATGTGTGTGTCATCTGTCCCTGCCCTGTTCACCCATTAGCGTTCCCTTGGCGAGCCGGCTTCCCTTTCTCACTTCCCCACCAGTTAAAGCCTTGGCGCTCATTAGCAGCAGCCCTCCGGCCGACTTCCTCCTTAATGGGCCTTGAGGTCAATAATCGAAGATGGTTTAATTCCCTCTGTTCGAGTTTCATTTCCTTACACGCCACACTGCCTCTCCTGGGGAAGCTGGTAATGAGCAGAGCTAAAGTGTTCTGATTCTTTGGCACACTTTGGCTTCCTGGGCAACAGCCTGCTGTGTCAAGAACAGGCAGAGAAGGCTCTATCCTGAGCATTGCCTCCCAGGAACCACGGGTCCTTGCATGCAGAAGCTGGACGTGTACCAAAGAAGGCATCGTGAAAGACAGCTATAATAGTCTCAGGTTTGAGGCCCTGGAAGGAAAGGCCCAGGGCATGTTAGTTTTCTCCTCTAGGCAGAGTGTAGACGCCACCCTGACTTTGACCTCAGTGCCTAGAGTGTCCCCAGCTTTGGAGGAAACATTTATTGAAGCCTTGCCTTCTACCGTCACAGAATTCAGACCTTTCCTTTTTCAGATCTGTGTTTATTTGCTGATTGATGGCTTGGATCCTGAGGAGAGTCTAATGCTGTCCACCCTACTGGCCCCTACCCTACCCCATTCTCAGTCACGTAGGCCTGGGGTTATGGTAGGGCAACTGGGAAGAACAGGGGGTAAAGCTGCTGCCCTCTCCCCTCCCCCACGGCATGTCAGAGGTGCTGTGGGAACGAGGAGGTGAAATAAAATGAGAATGAGCTAAGTCTGGCAGGGAGCCGCACAGCAGCGCGGTGTCTCCTACAGCTGGATGCCAAGAGGTGGCCAACAGCAAACAAGTCCCTTAGCACAAAGTAAGGGCCATGGCAGGGCTCCCGGGCGTTAACTTCCTGAGCTCTGGAGTCTTCTGTGTGGGGGTGGGGTGGTGTATCAAATAAAAAGCAGTGATTCAGAAACTCACTTAACTGTGGAGAAAATGTGCTTGTTTTAGAGCAGGTTTCAGGTCTAGTGTTGACAAAAGAACACTTCCTGTTCTCCAGTCTCAGAATTGCAAATCCATTTCCCCTCAGATGCCACTGACTGATGCTTTGCCTGGGCAGTTAGTGATGCCTGCTAAGATGTGGCGGGACGAGGTGGCTCTCAAGCAAGTGCCCCATTCCACTCCTGACTTCATTGGCAGATGGGAAAAGGGTGACGTTTCAGCCAGAGCTTAAGAAAACTAATGCAGCCCGGCGGTGGTGGCACACGCCTTTAATCCCAGCAATTGGGAGGCAGAAGCAGGTGGATCTCAGTGAGTTCCAGGACAGACTAGTCTACAAGCAAGTTCCAGGACAGCCAGGACAGTTACATAGAGAAACCCTATCTTGAAAAACCAAAAAAAGAGGAAATGAATGCAGAAATTGCCCAGTCTATTCCTTTAGGGGAGTAAGCAAAACAAAATGGTTCCACCAAGGTCATAGATGTTCTACCTACATAAAGGCTAAGCAGACATTTTGCCGCAGTTTGGGTGGAAATCAGACAGCTTTTGTATCCCTGGAATCTTTGTCTACTCATGCAGACATGCGATCTTGTTTCTAGGTATTTGCCACAAAACTGACCTACCCTCAGCCAGTTACCCCCTGGAACGTGCAGGAACTAAGACAAGCAGTCATTAATGGACCCAATGTGCACCCGGGAGCCTCCATGGTCATCAATGAGGATGGCAGTCGCACAGCCCTGAGTGCGGTGGATGCTACACAGCGGGAAGCTGTGGCCAAACAGCTCCTGACACCAGCCACAGGGGCTCCTAAGCCTCAGGGGACAAAAATTGTGAGTAAATGAGGGTTTGGTCTGGGCTGTCTGGTTCCTGCATGCTGCCCTTGAAAGGGGCTACTCAAAAACTGATACTCAGATCATAGCAGCTTCATTGGAACTAGGGAGAGATATAATTTGACCTCACCCCTGTACTGAATTTGCAAATCTGGGATTGGCTATCTGTAATAATGGGTGCAAGCTGACAAAGTTCCAGCCTGTCTAGAAGGAACTTTGGAGGAACAGAGACATGCTGTGGACTTGGCATGGTTCCCGTTGGTTCCCATTGATGTCCCATGCTGACAGTACCAGAGACCAGTCCTCTTGCTTTCTTTATTTTCAAAGCCCCTACCCCCGTTAGAGTAGCAGCACTACTTGAGTTACATTATGCTCTATACCTTTTTGCTTTTGTGACAGGGACACCGTTCAGACAGATATAGGTCATGGTACTGATTTTGTTCTTTGTCAGGTTAGTGCATTGTTGTGTTTTTTCCCAGGAGCTATGTGAGGGATTTAAGAAGCAGCAAGGTTTGTTTCACTTAACTTTGATGAATTGAGGCAAATGTAAAATAATCTTCCATGCACTGAAGCAGTTGCAAGAAGAGAAAGGTTTCAGGAGGAGTATGCAGTGAGGGGTCATTAGTACTGAGGTCCCACTATGTTCTGAGGCTTTGCTAGGACATGACCCTCACAGGGATTTACAGTGCATATGTGCTGCAAGCCAGGGGGTGAGCTCTCAAGGGCTGCAGGGGAAGCAAGGCTAAGTGTCGATGTGTAGCAGAGGGAGCACCAGGGACACTGCCATAGCGATGATGAGGGATGAATGTGAAGCAGAAGTTTCCATCAGGAGGAAAGGGGCATCAGGCAAAGAGAGGCGGTTTTCACCCTTCTAGATTTGAGACGACTGTGGAGAAAATAAGGGCCTTCTCCTCTAAAAAGTAGAAATGTGAGACTTAGGTGAGAGAGACCTTAGAATTAGGGAAAAAGCTATCAGAACATAGAGCACGATGAAGAGAGGAAAGGAGGCCCTGGGAATATGAAATACAGGGGCAGCAGGGAAGGTAGGGAGTGATAGGGCCGGGCTTGCAGGTTTTGTGTCTGCACGTGTTTCTTCTATGTAGTTATGGAGATCTTTAGGGTTAGGCCACAGTCACCTGTGAACATAGAGGGAGACAGATTTCAGAGCCCTCATGCTGAGAAAATGGGCAGTAGGTAGCTATGGGAACACTTGAGAAGTAAGTCAGAAATGGTCTGACATTATTGGGGGCACTGGGGTGCTTTCTCCAGGTGGCCTGGTTCCTTCTGTGGGCTGGGGTGGGACAGGAGTTTCGCTGAGCTGCAGTGTGCTAGGTAAGCTCACGTGAAGCCAGTGAGAGGGTCCTGAGTAGCAGCGAGGGTGAATGACGGTGGCTCAGTTGATCATCTTCCAACTTGGGCCCAAATCCTTCCCAGGCTCAAAGGCTGCCTGCTGTTTTTGCCTTCTCCACTGGTTCACCTTTCAACCCCAACTATTTCAAGCTCTCTGCAGCCGGCTCCATCTGCTTTTAGGCTTTGCATATGCCGTTCCCCTACTTTTTGCCCTGTTCATGACTCGGTGGCTGATTCCTGCTGTCCTTCAGGTCTCAGTCCAGCCCTCTCTTCCCTGGGATCAGAGTAAATATCTCAGCCTGATTGGCCTCCCAGGCTCTCGTCACTACTCAGCGCTGACAACGTAGTGTAAAAGCAAGCGCAGACAAACGGATGTGAGGCTGCAGATGGCATTTCATCACTCCTGAAAACCATGCTAGATCCCTGAGATGTTCCCCAGCACACATCCCTCTCTCCCTGCTTCCTGCTCTCGCTGCATTGTATCACCTCTGTGTGTGCCCATCTCTCTGTGTTTGAGTTCCCCGTTCCCCTGCAAAGACAGGAAAAGACTTTGAAAGTAAAGTGGTCCTTCCATCGAGCCCTGGGGCTCTGGATGGCTGGTTTCATGTCAGAATGTCAATAGTGTTATGTAGATACAGGATACTTTGACTTAGGTGTTCACGCACTTGTAATTTGTCGTTTTTAAAGAGTTTGGTCATTTACCACACAGAGCTTAGGACAGGACCGAAGGCCTGGGAGAGGCGACGTGGTAGGAGACTAAGGATTAATGCAAAGGTTAGGTGAGGGGATGGGTTTTCAGAAAGGTCATTTTCCCTGTGACAGAGGCAACCTCTGTCCTTTCCCCTGGGCCTCGTTAAGAAGGAAGCGGCCAGGATAGCGTAGGCTTGTTTCTTTGTCTGGCAGCTGCTCTAAGCAGCCTCTGGCCCAATGCCTGCCTCTGCAAACTCTGACCCGGGCACTGGGGCACACTAATTTTCACCACAGTATTTATTTAGTGACAAGAGGAAGGGAAGACCTTGGTTTGGGTTGGCAAGGGGAGTGTCCTGTGCTCCAGGTCTCTGTTTGGATTGGCCAGTGTCTGGCAGACTGGCCTGCTCTCTTCCCAGCTGCAGGGAATTTCTTATGCTGGATTCACTGGACTCAGATCCTAGGCCCAGCCTGGGATTTGGGCCTGGGCCACAGATCTGGCCAACTTTTCCCTTGAGACACTAAGGAAAGAAAACCTCAGGCTGTGTGACGCACTGAGCCAGCCAGTGCCTTGGGCGATGCTCATGGGAATCCTCAGAGTACAGGTCTCCTTGGCAACACAGGGAGCGCTGGGGTGTGGGCATAGGAAGGTTGAAATTCCTCGGGAAGTGGAAACGCAGACCTGAGGGAGCTTGAGCAGACCTGACAAGGACTGTGGGAAGAGGGAAGAAATAAATCTCTTCACAGTCTGAGGCCCAGGGTACAGGCTTTCTTTAGTCAGTTTTCCAGGGTACCCTCAGACATAGGGCGACAGAAGGGTACTAGACCTGTTTGCTCCTGCCTCTTAACTGCTGTGACCCAGAGGGGACCTTCGGGGATCCGTGATTACCAAGCGGCCACGCCCTCTGGGGCGCCTTACTTTTATGCAGTTGTTTTTTAAGTGTTCCTTAGGTTTGTAAAGTCAGCTTTGAGGGCGAGGTTTTCTGTCCAAGGCGCCTAACAGAGTGGGTTGGAAAGGGGGAGTGTGTGATCAGTGTTTGTCTTAGAGGGTAAAATGACTTGTACTTTTTTATTCTTTAAAGTTTGTATCTTTTGGTTTTCTCCCTTCACTGAGCACATCACTTGTGCGGTTTGTCCTGCTTTCTTGTCACATTCATGTATTGGGGAGGAAGTAAGGGGACACACATGCTATCATGTGTGTGGAACCAGGTGACAACTCTCAGGAGCTGGACTGCATAAGCATACATTCTTTTTGCTTACTGTGATGCTTTCCCCCTCCTGCAAGGCCAAAATGAAATGTTTTTAATGTTGTAGGGGGTGTTTTCAGGGCATACCCCCAAAGATCCTGACAGTTTTTAGTTTTTATACTTATTTTGAAGTTTTGAAATACAGTTCAGAAGTCACTGGACTCAGGCTCACAAGCCTTTTCTTCTAGCCCTGGATGTTCTGTGAGTTGTTGAGCTAATTACTGCTAAATGGTAGGATTCATATGTGACCTTGGGGGGATTTGAGAGGCCTTCCAAGTTCTTTGAAATCCATGGAAGCATGTAGTCTTGAAAAATTTTATCTGTTTCTGTTACCTCCCAGAGAGTAGCCTAGGACCCTCTAGGGATGCTCATTCTGGAGAAGATGATCAGAGACATGTGGCTGGCCATGTCTGCTTCTTACACCTCTGAGTCTAGAAGTGGGATCTTAGCCATGGAATACCAAGAGCAGAGGGTCCTGTGGAGAATCTCTAGAGCTTTTCACTAGATCAAAAATTCCCCTTTCATTTAGTTGACTAGTACACGAGCATGTAGAGCTCACCCAAGCCGAGTGTGGGAAACCCTTGGAGGATCAGTGATATTGCCAAAGTCCCACTGGCACTCAGCTGCTCTGTCATTCTGGCCCCCAGGTGTGCCGGCATGTGAAGAATGGGGACATTCTCCTACTGAACCGGCAGCCTACTTTGCACAGACCCTCCATCCAGGCCCACCGTGCCCACATTCTGCCTGAAGAAAAAGTCCTACGCCTTCACTATGCCAACTGCAAAGCCTACAATGCTGACTTTGATGGGGACGAGATGAACGCCCACTTCCCCCAGAGTGAGTTGGGCAGAGCTGAAGCCTATGTCCTGGCCTGCACTGATCAGCAGTATCTTGTGCCCAAGGTAAGTCTGCCCTTGAGACCATGTCATGCTCATCACCAGCATGACTTGGCTTGCTGGCCCTGGACTTGGCTGGTGGGCAGCTCCAGGACAGGAGTGTGAAACAGGAGATCCTCGGTTCTTCTGTGTTTTGTTTTGTTTTGTTTCTTTTCCCTTAGTGCCTAAAATCAAGGAAACATTTTTGTCTTTATGACTTTAAATGTTAGGAGAAAACCTGGGGCAGCCATCCTAGAGAGCCAGATTCGGTAGCTGAATAATAGCATTTAGTTCCAGACTTGTCTACATTCTCTAACTTAGGGTTTAGTAAACATTTAGCATGCAAAATATGAAGACCCACAGAACACTGACTGTTTAGTTATGAGGGGCCTAAGTTTAGGAACTTTCCCTGTTTGTTTGGTTAGTCTTGTTTATTTTTATAATTTTTATTGAAATATAATTATATCACTTTCTCCAACCCCTTCATGGATAAATACTTGGAGTACAGTTAGGAATTAGCTAATTTCTTGAAGCGTCAGCAGCAGTTGCTCCAAAGCCTCATAGCCCCAGGTAATTAGCCAGGTTTCTAGTAGAAGACACAATTTCCTTCCTCTTGAGCAGGCTGTGAGTCCAGTTAGACAGCTGTAAGTCACTGCTGAGCCATGAGAGCCACTATTGCGCCCTCACAGAGGCCTTGCTGTGCTGGTCATTGATGTGGTCCATAGGCGTCAAAGCTGGGTGAGGCTGTTAGTTGCTTCCCTCCCTTGGCAGCTTGCATAGTGCCTTCTGTGCACTATGGAGGCTTTCGGGTCAGGCTTAGCTCATCCCCTGAGCCCTGTGACTGAAGTGCATAATGTCTCAGCCATGGGGACTTGACTTCAGCCTCTAGGAGGTAGTCAGGGGCAGCAGCAGTGACTTACATTTAAGGGAGCCTCTCTTGGATTCCCTTGACCAACAACTCAGAAGGGAGTTTTTCATGCCTGATTTTTGCTAGTCTGATTCATAGGAGAGTATTGTTAGTTCAAATATGATAACTTTATTTAAGTGTATGTGTGTTTGCATACACATACACTTAAATGTATCATGTAGTTTTAGATTTAAAAAATATAGTGATTTCTGATGGCTTTTTCATATGTCCTTGGTGTTGTCTTTCTTCCTTCTTCCCTCTCTTTCCTGCTCTATGAACCTCATTTCCCCACCTCTAAGCCAACAGAGCCAGCTTAATCCAGGGGTCCTAGTGAGATTCCCCTATGACTCATGAAGGCATCTCTTTGAATTCCTTCCGTTTCCCTCTGAGGTTGTTACCCATTGGTAACCTCATGTGGTCAGAGCTACCCATTGGTAACCTCATGTGGTCAGAGCTGTCCAAGTGGACGTACCCGAGGGATGGAATGTCCTATTGCCCTTGCCAGTTGATGAGTTCACTCCAATGTCAGGGTGTGAGTCAGAGGGAGCTTGTGGGAGGAGCAGCAAAGCACGACCGATGAGGAGAAAGGGCTGAGTGTCCCCCAGGCTCCACTTCATCCTTCCCAGCTGCTCAAAGCTGGACCTTCTCAGAGTGCACGGTTCTTCCCCGTGACATGTGGCATTCATTTGGGCTGTGGTGGGATCCGAAGAGACTAGAAACAGCGATGGAAACCATCGGTATCATCTAGCAAGTGTGCTCCATCCATCTGACAAGTGTGCTCCATCCATCTGACAAGTGTGCTCCATCCATCTGACAAGTGTGCTCCATCCATCCGACAAGTGTGCTCCATCCATCCGACAAGTGTGCTCCTTCCATCTGACAAGAGTGCTCCATCCATCTGACAAGTGTGCTCCATCCATCCGACAAATGCTCCATCCATCCGACAAGTGTGCTCCATCCATCTGACAAGTGTGCTCCATCCATCTGACAAGTGCTCCATCCATTTGACAAGTGTGCTCCATCCATCTGACAAGAGTGCTCCATCCATCCGACAAGTGTGCTCCATCCATCCGACAAGTGTGCTCCATCCATCCGACAAGTGTGCTCCATCCATCTGACAAGTGCTCCATCCATTTGACAAGAGTGCTCCATCCATCCGACAAGTGTGCTCCATCCATCTGACAAGTGCTCCATCCATCTGACAAGTGTGCTCCATCCATCTGACAAGTGTGCTCCATCCATCTGACAAGTGTGCTCCATCCATCTGACAAGTGTGCTCCATCCATCTGACAAGTGTGCTCCATCCATCTGACAAGTGCTCCATCCATCTGACAAGTGTGCTCCATCCATCTGACAAGTGTGCTCCATCCATCCGACAAGTGTGCTCCATCCATCCGACAAGTGTGCTCCATCCATCTGACAAGTGCTCCATCCATCTGACAAGTGTGCTCCATCCATCTGACAAGTGTGCTCCATCCATCTGACAAGTGTGCTCCATCCATCTGACAAGTGTGCTCCATCCATCTGACAAGTGTGCCTTCCGTACCTGCAGAGCGCTATGGTGGCTTCTCGTTTCACACTGCTCGCAGTCCTCAGAGCTTAAGTACACTCGAGGACCGGCGTTTGCCTCAGAGGAGGACAAGGAGCTGCCAGGTCCTTTGGCTTTGCTACAGAGAGGGAAAGCATGGACTCGATGGACTCGGGGAATGCTGGAAACTGCCTGGCGCTATCTGCCCTTAGGGCTTCTCCCCACCAGTAGTCTGTCCTGCTGTGGCGAAACATACAGATTGCGTGGTACCAGTTTATGCTTAACTTTGCTTTTTCTGCCACATTAGTAGGCCATTGGTTAGCAGGAAATCCAAATATAGGAAGGAGTTCTGAGCTCACTACACCTCTTGGAAATGAGGAAAGACAATTTGCTGTTAGGAAAATTGGCTCTTTACCTTTTCATGTAATAACAGTAGTGAAATAATAACAATAGCAGCAGTAGCTAGTAGCGTGATAGTGATATGAAGCCATCGTGCACTGACCTGGCCCTGGGCTGCAAGCACGGCTGTCAGCCGGTTACATTTTCTATGTAGTCACACAGTGACCTCAGTGACCTTAGAAATAGGTGCCATTTTTCAGGTGTAAAAAACACCAAGAGAAATAGTTGCCAGTCAGTGGTGAGGCCAAGACAAACCTCCGAGTCCTTAGCCTCACTTGATGGCTTGGGCCCAGGTGGGAACTTAGGCAAAACATGACACCAGGGACTGTTTGGGCCCTGTTTCATCAAAGGCGACACTACCAGGAAGCAGCAGGTGAGCTGGTGGCCGTGACCTCTGGTCATTTCTTACATACACGGGGAGTTGGGGCTCCCTGAGGTCGTCAGACTGAAGAACTTGCATGTGCTGGTCCACAGAGCAGCTGGAGCCTCTTCATGACGGCTGTTTGAGTCCGCACTGACCTCATCGCATGCCTGTGTGCCGCAGGATTTAGGTTAGCCTTACGCTTAAGGGAGATAAGCAGAACCCAAATAAAGATTTTTTATTTTATCATTTTTAACCCCAGGAACCAAACGTAGGACCTGCTTGTGCTACTCAAGCATTCTGCCACTGAGCCATGTCCCCAGCCCCACTGAGCTGTATCCAGCCTTTTAAAGAACCGTGGGGATGGCTTGCTAGCAAGTTCTCTCCACTTTCAGTCCGTTCGTTACGTCAAAAGTTAAGATTTCAGTCCATTTTACCTAGTCATTAGTATAAATACCAGGAGGGACTCTCTCTCTCTCTCTCTCTCTCTCTCTCTCTCTCTCTCTCTCTCTCTCTCTCTCTCTCTCTCTCTCTCTCTCTCTCTCTCTCCCTCTCTCCCTCTCTCTCTCTCTCTCCCCCTCTCTCCCTCTCTCTCTCTCTCTCTCTCTCTCTCTCTCTCTCTCTCTCTCTCTCTCTCTCTCCCTCTCTCTCTCCCTCTCTCTCCCTCTCTCTCTCTCTCTCTCTCCCCCCCTCTCTCCCTCTCTCTCTCCCCCTCTCTCCCTCTCTCTCTCCCCCTCTCTCTCTCCTTCTCTCTCCCCCTCTCTCCCTCTCTCTCTCTCTCTCCCCCTCTCTCTCTCCCTCTCTCTCTCCTCTCTCTCTCCTTCTCTCCCCCTCTCTCTCTCTCCCCCTCTCTCCTCTCTCTCTCCCTCTCTCTCCTCTCTCTCTCCCTCTCTCTCTCCCCCCCTCTCTCCCTCCCCCGCCCCATGTCTCCCCGGGCCCAGGCCTTCACAGGCAAGGTACTGTGCTCACTTTTTCCTTCCTTTTGTTCACATTTTACTTTGTTCATTGTTCTGTTTCTTCTACTTCTTCGTCATTGCCTAACCTGGAGAGTCAAGTTAAGACCCTTCACTACTGGCTGCACTATGTACTAAGTAGAGTTTGTGTTCTCTTAATTAAACACTGACATAACTGACTTTTTTTTTTTTTAAGAAAACAACTGAATTTTTCATTTATTTGTTTGGACAATATTCCCCTTTTGTTTCCCATGTTCACTAAGGGCCAATGCTTTATGGAAAGTTCTTGTCAAAACTTAAGATGTAGTTTCCTGACTTTTACTTAACTAGAAAATTCAAGACATAAAACACACTATTCTCTTAGCATACTGGCCAAAGATATTAATTTTAATGTCATCTTACTGGGATGTTAAACAGCAAAACTGACAGTTTTCTGGGGTTTTAATTCAGAATTGTTTTTTCTAACCCTAAACAGATTTATTTAAGGAAATTCAAAATTATAAGTAGATACCCAGTAATTGAATTAATCAGCATTTCCCCCAGAATCCATGATTAATGAGTTGAAAGCATTTTAACTCTTTAAGGGATTTTCTAGTACTGAAAAAATTTGGATAGAGAAAAGAGATAAAGTAGCCTAAAGAGTGAAAATTCTTTAGAACCTACCCCCAGAGACTGGGATAGATCAATGCATAGTTTGGATTTCTCCTCAAAAAAAAAAGATCATTTTTTGATTAAGATGTGGAAGATTTTTTTTAATATTTAAATTTTAGATAACATTATTTTATCATGTTCTTTAAAAAAATGAGAATCAAAGCTAAAAGAAAGATCAGTAATATAAATGTAACAAAGCAAAAGCACATGTAAAAAGTGCATAGAGTCTGTTTTGTATTGGCCAGTACTCCTGGGCATGGGGCCCGCCCTGGTGTGCGGTTGATATACCCAGTATCACTAGAGAAGATAAGTTTTTATTTATGTTAGTAACTTGAAGCCTTCATTAAAAAAGGCTGAACACTCCTTCTGTTCCTGCCTTATGTTTATGGCAACTTTTTAGCCCATTTCTAATAACTGAGTTTTCATGGAGCTGTCATTACAGTGTTTAGGCCATTTGGCAAGAATCCTTTCAGTCTTTGAATTAGTACGCGTGTTCATATTCTGGATCTTCCAACAGCTGTGTTGTGATGTCCCGAGACCTTGGTATGAAATATGACTGTAATACAACAGTCAGATGATAATGTTCTTTGAGTTCTAGTATCAGTTTTTTCTCAGATTCCTGTAAACATTGAAAAGTTTTCAGAAACTACTTACAGAATGTCAATGAGTGTAGCTATTTTTACTTCTGTTTGCCTGTGTTGCCATGAACACAGACCTGACAGATAAGGTCCAAGAGACTAGGGATTACAAAGACTAGGAGAATGTCAAATGAAATGGATGTGCCCACTGAAACTAGGGTTTTAGTGAAACCCCATGGCCTGAGGTGGGCAGTTCCTTTATGAAACTTACCCTGAACTCCATGCTGCACTCTGAAGACACAGCGGTGAAGGACATTCTTTCACAACACAGTCAGGTACATCAAGACCCTCTAGGAAGAGCCCCGAGCCCGGGTGCTGGAGCTGCACACTTTCACTCACAGCACTCGGGAGCAGAGGCAGGCAGGTCTCTGTACACTCAAGGCCAGCCTGGTCTGCCATAATGAGTTAAGGACAGCCAGAGATACATAGTGAGGCCCTGTTTCAAAAAGACCTCCTTCCTCCCCGCAAACAAAGAACCCTGAGCTCTCAGTTTGCTCCAGGCTGAGCCCAATCATCTATAACGTCTCGGCTGCACGGCTGCACTCAGAGGCAGAGTCTGGCCACCCCTCTCCGTCTGTATTATGGCCCCTTCTCTGCTTTTCTTCTATGACATTTAAAACTTTGTGGTTGCGTATTCATCTCAGCATTTGTTTACTCTCTGGCTTTTCCTGAGACAGGCTAATGATCTGCCTAATGCCTAGACATACAGTAGGCTTTCAATAAATATTTGTTAACTGGATGACTGATTTACAGAAGAACAAGGCCAGAAATGTGTGAAAAATGCAAAAGCATAAAACCAAACTACAAAAAACAAAAACATGACTGACAACAGCCAGGCCAAATTTATGCATAAATGCCAAAAATGTACTGAGTAACTAGAACCAGATGGGATTAAGTGAGGAAGGCCTGTGGAAGCAGATGACTTTGAAATACTTTCACCATAAGGCAGTAGGCAGATGGCAGAAGTCAGGGCAGTAGTAACTCCTGCTCATGTTAATTGTGAGGTAGTCTGTCTCTAAGTGGGAGCATGGGGTGATGGATAGACTGGGTGATGGGGAAAATAGGTGATAAAACATTGTCTTTAATTCTTGATAATGTTAATGGACTAAGTATTGTAATTATAGTTCTTGCTTAATAACTGTTTTGTTATATGTAATTTTACTATGTTAAAGTTAAAACTATTTAGACAAAAAAGAAAAAATGATGGGGAATGTTCTTCTATTTGTTCATTTGTCTTATTAGTTGATGAATAAAACACTGATTGGCCAGGCAGGAAATGGCATAGCATGGCAGGTACTGCCACTAGCTAACCATAGAGGTTTGGAGGTCTAGACAGACAGGGAGGAAATTACGTAGCTGGACAGAATCAGAATATAAGCAGGGACAAACAGGAAATTGCTCTCTTCTCTGCAGAGATGTAGCAGGCAAAGGAGATGCAGGTCCAGCATTCCCAGTGAGCCAAGACTACATAGAAATACTTAGATTAATAGAAAAATGTGTTAATAGTTAAGTCAGAGCTAGTCAATAAGAAGCCATAGCCAATGGCCAACACTTTCCTAATTTAGTGTTGTATGAAAGCTCTTGATAAAATGGCTTCCAAGCAGGTGGTCAGAAATTGAGAAGTTTGACTTGACATTTGTCTTTATTGTTTTCTTTTTGATTTGCAGGATGGCCAGCCTTTGGCAGGACTGATTCAGGATCACATGGTTTCGGGTGCAAACATGACCATTCGGGGGTGCTTTTTCACCCGGGAACAGTACATGGAGCTGGTGTACCGGGGACTCACAGACAAAGTGGGTCGGGTGAAGCTCTTCCCGCCGGCCATCCTGAAGCCCTTCCCATTGTGGACAGGAAAGCAGGTAATTGGAAAATAGCAGGCAGTGTATGTTTTAAAAAGAAATAAGCCACTCATAATAGCAGTTTCAATTCCAAGAGATCCCAGACCAGAGACAGAAAAATCTGTAATCATGAAATAGTCTGACTTTCCTTTTTCATGGAGCCCTAGGGTCTGGAAAACTCAAAGGTGATTCTACTAAAAACAGGTTGCATGGTTCCTGTTCATTGATTTTAACATAAACGCAGTGTCCTCTAATTCAAATGCAGTACTAATGCCAACAGTGTTACAGTGTAGTAAGGTTTATTGAGAAATACTGAAGACTTTGCTAAGTTCATTGACACTTATTTGTTTGTTTTTTGTGCTTAAATCCAACCTTCTCTCAGTAGAGGATATTGCTGAGATTTAATGTTAAATTACATGATCAAGGTTATTAGAGGCAGAACTGGAATTCAAACCCAGAATTGTTTAATGCTCAAAGTAACCGTATAGTAGTATATATGGAAATCAAATGATGAAATACACTACAGTATATTCATCTACTATTGCCTGGACCAAGTTTTGCTATGAGGATCAACTTCTAGAGTCTTGGCTCTCTATCCATACACGTCGGTTTGAATTAGTCTCTGCAGCCTCCTCCGCGTGTGTAATTCTTAGCCTGTGAGAGTGGTTGGGTAGCTTTTTGTTTTTTGTTTTTGTTGTCTTCAAGATGGGGTTTCTCTGTGTAGCCCTGGGTGTCCTGGAACTCGCCCTGTAGACCAGGCTGGTTTTGAACTGAGAAATCATTTGTCTCGACCTCCCAAGAACAGGGATTAAAGACACAATCACTGCCCGGCTTAGTTTGTACAAGGTTTAAACACCATCATTATTTTATGAATGATTATGTATCATTTTTTTTTTTTTTTTTTTTTTACTGTAACAAAGCACTGTGTGTGAGGAAAAGTTTATTTAGCTCAGAGTGTCAGAGCTTTCAGTTTTGGCCACTTGACTCTGTAGCTTCCAGACCTTTGTGTGGTGAGTTAGAACGTTAAGGGTGGAACATGTGCCTGAGCAGGACAGGAGGCAGAGAAAGAACCAAGAAGAAGCATGGAAGAGAGGCCCTTCAGGGCATGGGGCAGGGGCATGTCTCCTGTTACAGTATCTTACAGTATCAGAGAGACCCTTCAGGGCATGGGGCAGGGGCATGCCTCCTGTTACAGTATCAGAGAGACCCTTCAGGGCATGGGGCAGGGGCATGCCTCCTGTTACAGTATCAGAGAGACCCTTCAGGGCATGGGGCAGGGGCATGCCTCCTGTTACAGTATCAGAGAGGCCCTTCGGGGCATGGGGCAGGGGCATGCCTCCTGTTACAGTATCAGAGAGGCCCTTCAGGGCATGGGGCAGGGGCATGCCTCCTGTTACAGTATCAGAGAGGCCCTTCAGGGCATGGGGCAGGGGCATGCCTCCTTTTTACACTATCAGAGAGGCCCTTCAGGGCATGGGGCAGGGGCATGCCTCCTGTTACAGTATCAGAGAGCCCTTCAGGGCATGGGGCAGGGGCATGCCTCCTGTCACAGTATTCAGAGAGGGCCCTTCGGGGCATGGGGCAGGGGCATGCCTCCTGTTACAGTATCTTACACTATCAGAGAGACCCTTCAGGGCATGGGGCAGGGGCATGCCTCCTGTTACAGTATCAGAGAGACCCTTCAGGGCATGGGGCAGGGACGTGCCTCCTGTCACAGTATGGGAGAGACCCTTCAGGGCATGGGGCAGGGGCGTGCCTCCTGTCACAGTAGTGGGTTCAGTAAACCCACCAGTGGATTAGCCCATTGATGGAGTTAGCACTTCCAAGATCAGCTACCTCTCAGTACCCCCATCAGCTGGGAGCAAAGCCTTCAACACAAGAGCTTTTGAAAGACCTGTTCATATCTAAGTCAGTGCAGTTATTGAACATGGCTACTACTTTTCTCATTGCTGTGACAAGTTATCTGACATGGCAGGAAAGAGTGGTGGCGGGACGTGAGGCAGCTGTCACATTGCATGCAGTCAGCAAGCATGGGGAGATGAACACTGGTGCTCGCTCACCCGTGGGTGGAGCTCCCACATTCAGGGCGGGTCCCTTCAGTTTAACTTTCCTAGACATACCCTGGCAGGCACACCACACTCAGAGCTGTGTTTGCATGGTGATTCTGAATCCCATCAAGTTGACAGTGAAGATTCATCAGAAGTCACAATTTTTTAAACTTTATTGTGTGTGTGTGTGTGTGTGTGTGTGTGTGTACAGGTGTTGTGGCACTCAAGTGGAAGTCAGAGGACAACTTTTAAGAGTCAATTCCAGAATATTGCTGTCACCCCACAAAGAAATCCTGTTACATATTAGTGATCATTAGTGATCAGTCCCACTACCCCCCCAGTCTCTATGACTTTGCCTAACTTGTGCATTTCATCTAAGTCATATTACACAATAAGGCTTTTGTGACATGCTTCTTTGATTTTATATGTTCTGAAGGCTTACCTGTGTATACTTTTTTTTTTTTAATATGGCCAAAGAACATTCTGACATTCTATCGTGTGGACATACTGTATTTTGTTTATTCATTTTCAGTAGAGAACGGATAATTAGGCTTGTTT
The DNA here is from genome assembly GCA_030556225.1 of Cricetiscus sungorus. Taxonomy (NCBI): domain Eukaryota; kingdom Metazoa; phylum Chordata; class Mammalia; order Rodentia; family Cricetidae; genus Cricetiscus; species Cricetiscus sungorus. Next base: position 9,942,661 of record JANBXA010000202.1, on the reverse strand, counting down.
CCACTTCTTGGGTAGTACAAGTAAAGCTGCAGTGAACTCTTCTGCCTCCACCTCGTAAGCATGTGTTTTCAGTTTTTTAATGTATTACTAAGGCTAGGATCATACTTAATTCTGTATGTATACTACAGTAATAGAATCGTCTTGTAATTCTGTGTTTAATTTTTTTAGAAACATCCAAGCTGTTCAAAGGTGACATAGTTTATATTTCTACCAGCAATGTAGATAGTCTTTTAGACAAATGTCTGTTCAAGTTATTTGCCCATTTACTATGGTATTTATCGTTTTTATTGAGTTGTAATAATTTTTATATACTCTGCCCATTAGCATCATTACATCATGTATGTGATTTATAAATATTTCTTCCAGTTGTATGAACTATTTTCTATTGTCTTGTCATTTGACAAAGTTTTAAATTTAGATAGAGTCCAGTTTGCCGGCTGTTTGTGTTGTCACTTGTACTTTTATTGTCACAGCTAACCATTCTGTTGGTTTAGCTATGCATTAGGTCTTGGAGCCATTGAGTTTACTTCTGTCTGTGGTGTAAGATGAGGATCAAAACTCACTCTTGGACGTGCATGTGTGCTCTCCTCAGCACCAGCTGCTGAGAGTATTGATCTTTGCCACTGAATGTCCTCAACACCGGATCTGAAAGCAGTTACTCGCAGATATTTCTTTCTGAACTCATTTATATTCCATCTGTTACTGTGTCTATCTTAATGCCCCTGCCATGCCGCCTTGTGCCTATAGCTTTGTAGTGAGGTTTAAGATCAGGATGAGTCTTCCAGCTCTGCTCTTCTGTTTTGAGATTGCGTGGATGAGGTTCTTTGCATTCCCATTATTTTGGGGTCAGCTATCACTTTCCACTTTTCTTGGCTGTGTGCTATCATTTTTATTGTATAAGCGCCTTATTTTATATGTATTTGTGTGCCTGCTTGTCTGTATGTGTAGCATGTGCATTCAGCCACCCATGGGGACAAGAAGAGGGCATCAGACCCCCTGGAACTGGACTCAGTGTGCAGTTAGTTGAGAGCTGCCTGACGAAGGCACCAGGAACTGAACCTGGGTCCTCTACACCAGCAGCAAGTGCTCTGAGCCAATTTCCTTTGTGTGGTTAAATATGCTTAAACTTTTTTAAGGATTTTGGCATGTGTGTGCATGTATGCCAGGGTCAAAGGACCACCTGCAGGAGTCAGTTCTTTACTATGTGAGTCCCGGAGACCAAGCTCAGGTCTTCAAGTTTGGCAGTAAGCAGCCTTACTTGCTGGTGCGTCTTACTGGCCCTTCTTGGGTTAAATGTATTCCTCAAGTACCTGATTCATTTTGGTGCTTTATGTGTGGATTTTGTTGTTAGATTAATTTTCAGACTGTTCGTTGCTAAAACATAGTGGCATTATTGCTCCTGTGGGCTGGTCCCCTTCATCTTCACTGGAGTAATATTGTAGCTGTGATAATGATAACTTTGGAAGAATGTTGAAGAGCATCCCCTGTACACCATGGTTTTGCGCAGTCGGCTCCAACCTGAGTGCATTCTGTTTCCTTTCTTACCCGGCCTTTCCAGTAAGAATGGCAAAAGTCGGGGTCCTGCACCTGATTTTAGGTAGAAACATGCAGACTTTCACTGAGAATGTTAGCAGTGGTCTTGTATAAATGCTTCTTCTTTCCAGGTTGTAAATATTTATTCCCAGTCCTTAGTCTGTGGCCTTTCTTCATCATTAGATGTTCTTTTTATTGTAGGTGAGATAGCAGACCGTACTTCTCTGTGTGAGTGACTGGGTATGTCTGTTACCTTACACCAAATTCAGGTCTTGACTGTGTCCAGCCTGGCAGCCCCCACTATCCATATGTTGTTTTGGTTAAGGTGCAGCTTATGGTGAGCAGCCCAGGGAAGCCTCACTTCCTGCCCCCACTCCTGAGCCCACCCCTCTCCATACCCATGTGTAGCGCTGAGGTGTGCGGAGAATGAGCCTTCTGATTGTCTTCTGCTCCAGAAACAGTGTCATCTACTTTATTTTTATTTCTCACATATTTTTAGTTTGTTACTTTCACGTGCACGGGTATTTTGTTTGCTTGTATAGCTGTACATCACATGTGTGCAGTGCCTGCAGAGGCCAGAAGAGGACATAGGATCCCCAGGAGTTAGAGGCAGTTAGCTGCCCTGTAGGTGCTAGGAATTGAACCCAGGTCCCACTGAGCCACCTCTCCCACCCCAGTGCTTGCGACACCTGCCTATTTGCCCCCCAGCCTGCTCCCTCTGTGGGAATGTGCTTGGCAACCCTCCTAAGCTGGTCCGTTGTCCCCAGAGACACCTGCCTGCCTCTGCTGAACACCGCTTGAGAAAGTGCCTCCTGGCCTTCTGTCAGCAACTGTTTGCCAAGTGATGATCTCTCTCGTTGACTCAAGAGAGACACCCCGGCCTTTCGGCACTAAAATTAATTCTGGTTACATCAGTTTACTTGTGGCCTTTCCACTCATCCTTCCTGCTCCTTGCCCTGAAACACATGATCAGCCCTGACTGCTCTGGTTTTCACCGCCGCTGGCTGAGGCCTCCCCTGACCGCCTCTTTAGAACCACGGTGCCCTCTTGTTCTCTGCTGTGAGTTGCCTTTCCTTGTTCCGTTTCCCTCGAGAGCACGGACCCCTAGGGGTTCCAAGGGGCATCCCCTCTCTCTCCTCAGTGCCTGGCTTCTAGCAGCTGACAGGTAATTGCCAAATGAGTGACTGTATCTGGGGTGAAGGCTGTGAACAAACAGTACAGATCAGAGCGTGCCTGCCAGTATATGACCCCCCAGGGCACCCCGGCCCCTGCTGCCCACTGTGCAGCCTGCAGTATATGACCCCCCAGGGCACCCCGGCCCCTGCTGCCCACTGTGCAGCCTGCCAGTATATGACCCCCCAGGGCACCCCGGCCCTGCTGCCCACTGTGCAGCCTGCCAGTATATGACCCCCCAGGGCACCCCGGCCCCTGCTGCCCACTCTGCAGCCTGCAGTATATGACCCCGCAGGGCACCCCGGCCCCTGCTGCCCACTGTGCAGCCTGCAGTATATGACCCCCCAGGGCACCCCAGCCCTGCTGCCCACTCTGCAGCCTGCAGGCGAGGAGCTCGGAGCGTTCTCAAGTTTGCTTACCCTTCCCTTCCGTTATTTTACCACATTACCAGATACCGACCCCAGAGCAACTGTCCTTCCTTCAGCCTGTTCAAGAATGTAATGCAGTTCTCAGGGATTGCTCCCTTTAGGATGAAGTGTTTAGGGAGCAAGAGTCTAATGAGGTTCCGTGTGTTTTGGTGGACTTGATTTCAGAGGACCTGACTGCCTGGCTGCCTGGAGAGCATGAGCAGTGGCATTACGGGCAGATGCTCTTCTCCTTCCATCATTTCATCCCCTTCTTTCCAGGTTGTGTCAACCCTGCTCATAAACATAATCCCAGAGGACTACACCCCCCTGAACTTATCTGGAAAGGCGAAAATCGGCAGCAAGGCCTGGGTGAAGGCAGCTCCACGGCCTGTTCCTAACTTTGATCCTAACTCCATGTGTGAGTCCCAGGTATGGCTGCCCTTTATAGACTGATCTTGTTCCTGTCGGTAGAGTGAGTGCCTTAAAACAAATCCAGAAGCCGATGCCGTGCCTCAGAAGACGCGTTTGTCCAAGGTGGCACCCACCTTGTTTAAGAGTGCTCAGGGTTGCTCTGCCCCAGTTTGGGAAGGTTTCCCAAAGGCTGGGCGATTCTGCAATGCTTTCTTTGAAAACTGCCAAGCGGTTTCCGTTAACCAAATTGCTATGAGGTCCCCAAATGCCTGCTCCAAGCATTCAGAACCAGGCTTAGGGAAAGCCAGGGTGGTCATCCCCAGTACTGTGCGGCTGTGAGAACACACCGCACCAAACATTTCCAAGGCCTCTCTATGTTGTTGGTGAAGAAGCATCTGAAGCCTGCAGCTGGCTGTATATTTTTAACAGGGCCTGCTTTCCTCTATCCCTCCTTTTTCCCCTCTTTCTTTCTTTTTTTCTTTTTTTTTTTTTTTTCTTTTTTTTTGCAGTGTTGGGTATTGAACCAAGGGTCCCCTGAATGCTTAGCATGAATTCTACTAATAAATTCCATCTCCTGCCCTGAGCCAGGACTAACAGATGATCCTGTGTAGACCCGGAGCAGCTCCTCCTTTTCCCTGTATAGATTAACAGTTTATTGTGGGGAGTTAAAAACTTAGCTAGCGTGTGTTCGTCTCCCTTTTTACAGTATGTGCTAGTGTCATGTTCCCTCCTTTTTTCCCTGAAGGATTTGAGGCAGTCCACAGTAGAGGGACATACATAATAAAGCTAATAATACTTGACTTGTGTGGGTGGCTCCTCCGAGAGATGTCCCTGCAGCTTGGCATTGGTGACTTCTCCCTACACAGGTGATCATCAGGGAAGGGGAGCTTCTTTGCGGGGTGCTGGACAAGGCGCACTACGGGAGCTCTGCCTACGGCTTGGTCCACTGCTGCTATGAGATCTATGGGGGTGAGACCAGCGGCAGGGTCCTCACTTGCCTGGCTCGTCTCTTCACTGCCTACCTGCAGCTCTACAGAGGGTTCACCCTGGGTAAGTACTCGGCTCATGACCCTGGCTCTGACCCTGCGGTGCCGATCATCTGACTTTCCGCATATACTGTTCCTTTCCCCACCACAGCACAGAGCAGTCCTTCCCATCCTGTTTCTCTGCTTACCCCACCCTTTACGACAGAAGAAGCTCCTACACCCAGCTCACAAGAGCAGACCTAACCAACTGTGGTGCTTGTAGCTTTGTGAACAAATGGCACAGACGAGAATGGCTCAAGTGCACGGAAGACTCCTGTGTCTCACAGCTGACCGAGGAAGCAAGGCCAAGCCAACTCTGTTTACACAGAGGCCGTCATTACAAGGATGACCTACCTGCTTGTGTCCTCACAGCGGGGCCTGTGGTTTTGGCTTCCATGGACAGGAACCTTTTCTGCTCAGATGTAGTCTTCAGAAACCTCTGGGTTTCCAGGCTATTGTACTGGGATTCCAGCTATTTCTTCTAGCTTTTGAATAGTCAGTTGTTCCCTTCCCACTCAAACCTTGGCTGAGGAATTCTTAAGTCTGAAGCATTCACAGGTAGAAACAGTACTGTTGGGTTGGAAAGAACCCGCCGTTTCTGAGGCAGTGCTGAGAACCGTTAGAGTGCTGCCCACGTTGACATGGGTGTGAACTTGCGTAGTACATAGTCACAGCTGTACATAGGGCTCCTGGGACGCTCACTCTCGGCCTCTCTTCTGCCACTGAACAGCTTTGTAACCAAAATCTCTAGCCTTTCATCCCACACAGGTTTATTGCTTTTGGCTAAAAGACACGTTTGTAACTCAAGCCTAGGCACCTCAATTTTGAGCCTTGATTTTATCACTTATGAAATGTGTAGGCTTTCTTAAGCATGCACTGATGTTATATCTCTCGTCCAGATCTTCCTGTATCTGTGACTCTCGGCTTTGAATCTGAGCATCACCAACTTTACAAGCCAGTGAGACATTAGGCCTGGGCCCTGTTGAACTTATCTGTTTGACTTTGCAGGTGTAGAAGACATCTTGGTTAAGCCAGATGCAGATGTAAAGAGACAGCGCGTCATTGAAGAGTCCACCCAGTGTGGGCCCCGGGTAAAGAGGAGGGTTGGGAGGCTGTGACTTGCTGTCCAGGGGCAGTTATCTTTCACACTAAAACCACACCCTTCTTTGGCTACCCCTCCTGTTCTCTTCATTCTAGGCTGTCAGGGCTGCATTGAACCTGCCAGAAGCTGCGTCATGTGATGAGATCCAAGGGAAATGGCAGGATGCCCATCTGGGCAAAGATCAGAAGGATTTTAACATGATTGATATGAAGTTCAAGGAGGAAGTGAACCATTACAGCAACGAGATCAACAAGGTTAGCCGAGCCATACAGTGCACAGATCCCCATCTTGAATGCTGTTTCTTGTTGATTTGTTTTTAATTACATTTTGATTGTCACCTGGGCCCTTTAGAGCAGTCTGACTATTTAACAACTGAGTGGGTGAGGTGTGAAGTTGGGCAGGTAGACTCTATCTTTGTGAAGAAAGAGCTCGGGGCCTCGTTCTCCATTAGAGTCTGGGAAGGCCTCCGGTTCATGCTAAAACAGGAACACTTGGTGCAACATTTCTAAGTGTGTTTACTTTGGAGTTGTTGCATTGAGGGGGACGGAAGGAGGAAGTTGGGCTGTAGAACCATTCCACGGAAGGCGGATGAACAGAATGCAGGGGCAGAAGCCATCGCTGCTTATGCAACGGAGCGGGGGTGGGGGAGTGTGACTGCCTGACTTCGAGTTCACGTTGTGCTTTGTGCTTGCTGTGAGACCTTCTGTGAGTGGCGTGACAGAGCTCCTAGAGGCGGGTGTGAGGAACACTGCTTCTCAGTGCTTGCAAGAGGGTTAGGCGCATGTCCATTGCCAAGCCCAGCCTATGGCAGTTCAGGAGGAGGGGGAGTCTACCTAGGTTGAGGTCATGACAGCTTGCTGCACCCTGTGCTCCTGGTCCAGAGCCTGAACTCCCTACCCTGTGGTTTGGAGGAGGAGCCAGCCAGCCTGGCTTCCACTGTGCCTGGTAGACCCTGGGCCCAGCCTGAGTGGAGAAAGGACAAGGCTATCACGGAACATCAGAGTTTGTCTGTGGGTCCCCTTCCTGCCTTTCAGCATTCATCTGGTGGCCTAAAGATAGCTTTCCTCTACAGACGTCTTTATTCAGAGGGGCCTTCTAGCACAGCCTGGGAAAGCAGGAGCCTTGTCCACCAGGGTTGATAGAGCACATCTTAGAATAACTTCCTGTCCCACAGCTCCCACTTCCTGCCCTCTGCCCCTCCTGTGTGGACGAGGATGTCTGGATCCCCTGGCAAAGGCTGAAACAGATTCAGAACCCATGTCGTTTGTTCCCCAGGATCTCTTTACCTTCTGACTGTGGAATTTCAAAGAGGATGAAGTCTCTAACCAGTGTGCTGATTTAACCCACAGGCATGCATGCCTTTCGGCTTGCACAGACAGTTCCCCGAGAACAACCTGCAGATGATGGTGCAGTCTGGAGCCAAAGGGTCAACTGTGAACACGATGCAAGTATGAGCAAAAGTGCCTTTCCCAGTGTGCCAGAGGGTGGGCTGCTGCCAGGGTCAGCTTACTGGTTCATTTCTGATTTTAAAATATCTTCAATCCATATAAAATATAACTGAGAAGACTGAAAAATACGAAAGCATGTATAGTCATCAGTGCAGGTGCTAACCAGTGTCAATGCTGTAGACAGCTGATAGAAATATGCAAGTTGGTTATGTACTACTTGGTGATGTATTATAGCATGTATTGTGCTGTATACATGTATCTGCACACTGTGTGTCTGTAAATTTTCAGTATAGAGCTTGATGTTGAAATAAGGAGTTGCCTCAGTAGATAGTTTGTGCTTTGCAAACCAAGGACCTGAGTTCAGATCTCCAGAACCCACACAAAAAGCTGGCATGGTAGTAGGGTTGGTGGCACAAAGATAAGTCCCTGGAGTTCATTGGCCAATGGAAGACCCTTTTAAAGGTAAAGGTGACAAGAGATTGAGGAAATAGCCACCGTCAAACAATCATACACACATAACTTATGATTTTGCATTCTTCTAAGGATCCTTGAGTCTCATTATCTTCCCAGAGTTCCATGGTGTATGAAGACATTCTCACAAATCTTAGTGCCTGTTTTGGTGTAGGTTTTTTTGGTTTTCAATCCTGACAACCTTGAGAGACTCTTAGGGACATGTGAGCACCATGACATGGAGTGGACACCTTTCCAAAGCCCACTTCCTAAAGGGAAGTATAGATACGTCCCCACAGGAGGATTCGCATCCAGTTTCCTAAGCATATGGATCCGTGGGTTGATTTCTCTGGCTCTGGGATTAGTTTTTCCTGTGGACTTCCATTTCCCCATTGGAACTTTTCATAAGGTCTTTATTGCTGTGATAAAAACTCGGTGACCAAAAGCAGCTTGGGGAGGAGTTTATTTCATCTTACAACCCTCAGGTCATACTCTGTGGCTAAGAGAGCTGGAGTAGAAACTGAGGCAGGACCTGGAACATTAGCCAGGGAGGCTATCAATACTAGCTGGTCCCCCATGGCTTGCTCAGCCTGCCGTCTTATTCAGCACAGGACAACCTGCTCGGGTGCTACCGCCCCCAGTGAGCTGGGCCCACCCTCATTAATCATTAACAAAGAAAATCCATCATAGGCTGCTTCCAGGCACCCTGACAGAGGCACTCTGTCAATTGAGGTTCCTCTACACAGATAATTGTAGCTTATGTAAAGTTGTCAAAAACCCAACCAGGACAAACCTTCAAGTCCCTTTCAGATGTAACATGATGATTCCATGTCAGGGCTTCTTCTGAGCGTCACCTGCTCACCGGTGTCCTCGAAAGGGAAAAGCAAGGCAGAGCCAACTTCTTCTTGAAATGTGCTTCCATGACCCGTCTGAACATGTAGTTGGCCTTGTACATGTATGTCCAAATGCTTTTCTTTGGAAAGCTGGACGTTTTGTCCATACGAGTGCTGCTTTGCTCTCAGGAACCTCAAGTGGCCTTTGTGTTTCCTTTCTCCAGATCTCTTGCCTGCTGGGCCAGATCGAGCTGGAAGGTCGGAGACCCCCGCTGATGGCATCTGGCAAGTCACTGCCCTGCTTTGAGCCTTACGAGTTCACCCCCAGGGCTGGTGGCTTTGTCACTGGAAGGTTCCTTACCGGTATCAAGCCTCCTGTATGTGTATTTTTAGTATTTTTCCTCGGTTTTAGACCTAGTAGTGCTGACCTATGACCTTATCATTAACAGCACAAGAATAGTCAAGTGAAAAACGTAAAGGCTAGACCGCAGGATCCAAGAACACACAGGCAGTGCATGGTGGTCACCCTCGTGCCGCTGCAGCTAACAAAGTGCTAACACATAGCGGGCGTGTCCCAAATGTGTAGTGGCAGAGTAAAAAGAGTGAGCCAGGTGTACTGGCTCATGCTGTAATCCCAGTATTTGCCCAAGGAAGGAGGAATATCATGTTTGCGTCCAGCCAATGCTGCATAGCAAGTCCTTGCCTCAAAAGAAATAAAAAGACAAGATTGATGTTGCCCTCACCCTTGGCTGTGATGTAGCTAGAAAAGGGAGTGTCAGTCACCAAGGTCTCATGTCGCTAAAAGGAGGATGATGGAGATTAAACTAAATTAAAATTTTATGGAGCCCCCATTTTCCATTCCCTCTCCTCTCTTCATAATAGTGGGACATCTGTAGAAGGCACCTGATTTTGCTTCAGCAAATACATTCCTTACGGGGATGGCCTTTTGCATGTTAGTGCCTTGGTTCCCTGGTGTGGTGCATATCTGAAAGAACGCAGGACCTGTTTTCCAAGGCTGCTGACAACTCCATTGATGGCATGGCATCCCCAGGGTCATCCACTGCCTATAGGCAAGAGACGGTAGTGGGTTGAGTAGACTAGAATATTCTGAGAGTTAGAGGCCAGCCTGGTCTACATAGGGATTCCAGGACACCCAGAGTTACATAATACAGAGACCCTGTCTCCGAAAAAGAAGAGGTCATTGTAGTAATTGGTGTTCAGAGTTCCTTTATGTAATAAAACAGAGGAGAATGGTAAAGAAAATAGTTCTGTGTAATAAGGAGTGAGGTGTAGCATAAAGTTACACTGTGTGTGTGTGTGTGTGTGTGTGTGTGTGTGTGTGTGTGTGTGTGTGTGTCATTGTGTGTGTCATTGTGTGTGTGTGCGTGTTTGCTGATGGATGTTGTAAATAGATTCTTCCTGTGATGGAAGTCAAAACTTTGGAAAAACTATGTAGACAATAATATTTCAAATTGTGACTCCCATCCTTTAGAGTATCAAGGAATCATTGAGCTGGGCATATAGCTCACAACTACAATCCTGATTTTAGCTCACAACTGTAATCTCAATTAGGAGCCCGAGGCAGGAGGGTCACAGATTCAAGGTCAGCTTGCACTGCATATGAAGGAAGTCCTTATCACTAAACCACACAAAGAGAAGTTTAGGAAACACCTTAACTGCTGAATCCAAGCATGGTATTTATAGGATGGTGTTGAATTTCAGCGTTGCTTCTCCCTGGAAATGTGGCATGAGGTGTTTGAGGATGGCATGGTACATGTAGGGCTTTCGCTCCTCCGGCTTTTGATCCACGTGTCCCTCTACTTCAAGCAGGGAAGAGAGAGATCCCAAGGGACCACAGAAGTATTCAGAGCCATTGGGTTCTAGGACCTAGGAAGGGGGCAGTCTGCATGGCTAGAAAAGGGTGCATAGTGGAGGCACCTGAGTGGCCTCTAGGGAATACACGTGCTCACTGCCACCTCTGAGATTTGCTCCCATGTTCCCATAGGAGTTCTTCTTTCACTGCATGGCCGGACGAGAAGGCCTAGTGGACACTGCTGTCAAAACCAGCCGATCTGGCTATCTCCAAAGGTAAAAGCACCTGTAGCCTCTGGTGGGTGGGGTTTCCCAGGACCTTGCACCTGTCACGTGTCACTGAGGACTCTTTGGATGATATAATTCTTTTAAATGGCTCCATGTATGGCGTATTTGTACATTACTGATTGAGCGTGCCCTCAGAGGTTTACACAGTAGGCCCTGTATTCTGTAGGCCTTCTACGTGTGCCCAACCTGTGTGTGCTGCATGTGCTTAAAAATATCTGTGAACACGGCCCAACACAAAACTGTAACCTAAGCAGCATGGGGTTCTTTATGCATATATAAAGTTGGGCCACTCAGTTCTCAGGGGTGAACTTTGTAGGTGACAACATGAGAACAGGGCCAGAAGGCTGGACGTGTCTGGTTGGCAGTGGTGAGCTTGTTCTGTTTGAGAGGCTCAGCAACCTGGGATAAGTAGAGTGCTCTAGTAACAGCTGACCCCCTGGGAGGTCACCAGCCAAGACCTTTCCTTTCCTCTCTGGTAGAAAAGGCTAGGTCATGTTATGGAGATGGAGGGATCGGATTTTAAATCTAGACAAAGCCCAACAAAGGAGCAGTCATACAGGCATCAGATCCCTGCATTCTCATGTCCCATTCCTGACCCTGTCCCTCTCTTTCCACAGTGCAGAGTAGGAGTTTCAGCCTCTGGGGCTTTTTGTCGTGGTTCTTTCTGCGCTCAAAGAACATATGCTTCTGAGAATATCGATGGGAGTGGAGGGCGTGGAGACCCTGTACTTGTCCAGCTGCTGTGCTGAGCACTGGGAGTCCTCAGTCCTCAGAGCACAGGTCCTCTATGTCTTTCTGTCAAAGCTTTGCTCACTGGTTACTGCCGTGACATTTCTCCTGTTTCTGAACTCAGACTTGCCAAGCCTACATATCCTGTTCTGGTCTCTTCCTCTCTGACCCAATGACAATAGAGTAAGAGGGTGACAGCAGCATTGAGGTGGAGGCACTCCTGAGTGGCCTGTTGGTTAGAAGCCACCTGCAGAGCTAGCAGTGCCCAAGCATGTCAGGGGACTTAGGTCAGTCCCCTTCTTCCCAGGGGCTGGACCTCCATCCCCATAAGTTGCTCAGGGGTAAACGTGTAGTGTAAGAACTGGGAAGCAAAGGAGCAGTGAACTCTGGGCGTGGTAAAATCTAAGCATGGGACCCATAGAAATAGGAGTGGACAGCAGGAGGTGTCGGAGGCTCTGGGTGAACAGAAGAGCGGCAGCCACTGGGGCAAAGGTGCGGACCTCACGGGACTCTCCCGCCGGTGGGGGACTCAGGAGGCTCAGGTAGGGGAAGTGGGGGGGCACAGAACTGCTGGCCGCGAGGCCGCACAGATCCCAGTCACGGGAAGCACAAAGAGCCTTGTAACAGAGAGGGTAACGTGGCTGCTTGTGACGGGGCAGCAGGAGGTCCCCCAGGCTTGTCAGTGGGCTGGTGGAGATAAGGCCTAGAGCTCGGGAGAGGTCTAGAGACATAGACTTGAGGGGCAGCTGTTAGGTCCCGTAAGGCCAGCACAGCAGAGGCCCAAACACTGGCATCACCATGTGTAGTGAAAGGAAAGCTGGCAGAACAGACCTCTGCCCTTCCAGCTTGGGATGGATTCTGGAGGAGAGACAGCAGGGCCTTGGGAAACTGCAGTAGACATTGAGTTGTGACCAGAACAGAAAGCCAGAGAGGGTGAAGGAGCCAGCTGCCACTAGAGGACTGGAGGTGAAGGCTTCCAGGTTAAGGGCCTCGTGCCAGCATTTAGTTCCTAATGATGCCCCTTGTAACCCTTGGCAGTTTCTACGCTGACATTCTCTTTCCTTTGCCTGCCGTGATTCTGTGAGATACAGGAGAGTGAAAGGGTGAGGAGCAGCTCTAGCAGCTGAGCTTGATGGGAGCCTGGGTCTGGGAGTACGGCAGCCAGACCACTGGGGTGGTCTCTTCCTGGAACACTGACAGGAAATGTAGCGTCTGGCTAAGGAATGTGAGATCCGGGGCCTGGGGCACTGGAAGTGGTCGTCCTGGAGTTGAGTTTATCTGGAGCTGTAGTCCTCTTCCTTCCCCCTTACTGTCCCTGCGCCCCTCAGAGCCCCGGGAGGTGTTTGCTCTGTGGCACTGAGCATGGTGTTTGGTCACAGGTGCATCATCAAGCACCTGGAGGGGCTGGTCGTCCAGTATGACCTGACAGTCCGCGATAGCGATGGCAGCGTGGTACAGTTCCTGTATGGGGAGGATGGCCTGGACATCCCCAAGACACAGTTCCTGCAGCCCAAGCAGTTCCCCTTCCTGGCCAGCAACTATGAGGTAAGCTCACACTCCTGTGCCCGTAGCCCTGCCACTCCGCCCGTGCCATCTCTGGGAAAAACTGGACGTTCGTAAAGCCCCACCAGTACCTGAAGTGGTTGATATCTTCAAAGCGCCTGCTTGGCCCCTGACCACATGTGTGTCTGTGGAGCAGTAGCTGGCTTTGTGGTCGGGGCGCTGGGCCGTCAGGTGACGCACATAGCGAGCACTCTTGGATCTTGGATCTCTAGGGCTGTAGCAGCACTCTACGGTGCCGAGGCGACTTAAATGCTAAAGCTAGGGTAGCCAACCGGTGAGAGGCAGGCAGGGCAAGGGTGTGAACACAGGCGACTTTACACACATCTGTAAGTGTGTATTCCTTAATGCCAAGTGACGGCTACCTCTGTGGACTGAGCAGTTACCCTGCCTTTCAGCTAGGGGAGCTGTTCAGGACTTAGTGGGTTTTGTTGCTGTGTTTTTGTTTGTTTGTTTTGTTTTTCAAGACAGGGTTTTCCTGTGTAGCCCTGGCTGTCCTGAGAATCTGGAACTCACAGAGTTCTGCCTGCCTGTGCCTCCCGAGTACTAGGATTAAAGGTATGAGCTGGGCCAGGACTTAGTTCTGATGGCAGGATTAAGATCTCACTCTTGGCTGGGCCCTCGTCGGACCTGTGTCAGTACCTGGGCCATCTTTTTCTCTTCCCGAGGCTGCCCTGAATGAGCTGTTCTCTCCTCATAGTGAGGACTTTACTCACCAATGGGTACTTGATCCCTGCAAGAAGTGTCCTGAGGACTCTTACACATGCCTTGGGTCCCTTGAAGTCATGCAGTGTGGCCCACCTTCCATGTTGTCACCCTACCTGCATGGTTTGTTTGTGTTTAGGTGATAATGAAATCCAAGCATCTTCATGAAGTTTTATCCAGAGCAGATCCCCAGAAAGTGCTCCGCCACTTCAAGGCCATTAAAAAATGGCATAGCAAGCATTCCAGTGCCCTGCTGAGGAGAGGCGCCTTCCTGAATTTTTCCCAGAAGATTCAGGCAGCTGTGAAAGCTTTGAACCTCAAGGGGAAGAACCAGAATGGCCGCAGCCCAGAAACCCAGCAGGTAACATGGGGAAGCCGTGTCCTTAGTGCCTGGCATGTTGGAGCTCAGCTGGAGGAAGGACAGGAGGGTGCTCCATAATAAAGGATGGTGCTAGTTAAGATGCCAATGGAGGCCATATGAGAATTCAACTAAGAGGCTCAGTAGAGGGATGAGCAGTAGGGCTTGAGGGGTTACTTGGGCTGGTGATTGGGGTTCTTCACCACACCAGGCGGGAAGGGTCAGGGAGGGCAGCTGTGGGCAGAGCTCTGGGTAGAGATCTGTTAGAGAGAGGGCCGGCCTAGGTTGGGGAGAGAGGTGCTAAGTGGGATCGTTAGTCACTTCACTCCTAGTGTCCTGGTTGTCTGGGACAGTTCCTAGCCTCTTATCATACCATGACCATGAACACTACCCTGTGACTCCAGAGGAATCCCAGTCGGACAGTAAATAATGATGTCACAACCCTACCCTGCTTCAGACAAGCCAGGATGAATTGGCAAAAGCATTCTGGTCAGCAGCATGCCATGGGGCAGAGTCCGTTCCCCTGTCTAAGTGTTGATGTGGTTCTTACCTCACCACAGACAGATTTTCTGCCTCGCATTTTTCTTTCATCCAAAGCCAACCCTTTGAGTTGTCTTCTGTCACTGGCCATGCCTGGAGTTGGTGATGCCTTCCCGTCTACCTAAAATACTCTTGCCGTCTGTTCAGATGCTACAGATGTGGTATGAGTTAGATGAGCAGAGCCGAAGGAAATACCAGAAGAGGGCCGCTCCTTGTCCCGACCCTAGCCTGTCTGTGTGGCGCCCAGACATCTTCTTTGCATCTGTGTCCGAAACATTTGAAAAAAAGATTGATGACTACAGTGAGGAGTGGGCAGCTCAAGCAGAGAGGAGTTACAAGAAATCAGAGCTTTCTCTTGACAGGTGAGGACGTTGATCAGTGACGTGGCCTATGGGCCTCCTGACCCACTCCAAAAGAGGAAGGCAACTTCCACCTGCAGCCCAGAAGGTCATGTTTGCCTTCAAAAGCTCCTAGAGGAACATGCGTGGACGTGTAGCTCTATGGCACTGCCCTCCACACGTACTGGTTCATACACACCCGGTCTGCTGAGCCCTTTCCATGTACAACAGTGGTTGCTAACGGGCCAGCCACCTGGGAAGGACGGTTAGTGTACTGCAGAATTACACAGTGCAGGTACATGTGATGCCGTGTCCACACCGTGTCCACGTGTCCATCGTGTCCACGTGTCCGTGCTGATGCACACCTCTAACTCTGACTGCTTTGTAAACCGGAACCTATCTCCAGTTTGTTCAGCAGGAAGTGTAAGCCTTCTCCAAACCTCTCTTGCTATTGGGGGAGGGGATATGAATGGTCCCCAAAATAACCACTGCTCAGAGGCCTGTTTACTGGCCTGGCTAGGACAGGTGATGCTCTTGTGGCAGACCTGAGCAATTCGAACAAGGAAGCAGCTAGGGCTTTGTGCCTCTGGTTTCTGGCGGTGTGGCGGGCGGGCTGATACTCGCTCTCCATCCCTGCGGTCCCCTTCTGTCTCCAGGCTGAGGACCTTACTGCAGCTGAAGTGGCAGCGCTCGCTATGTGACCCAGGAGAGGCTGTTGGCCTGCTGGCCGCCCAGAGCATCGGGGAGCCCTCCACACAGATGACACTGAACACCTTCCACTTTGCAGGCAGAGGCGAGATGAATGTCACCCTGGGTATTCCAAGGTATGGGGCAGGAGGGTGCGCACCTGTGCAGCTGTGAGGTCTGTAACGCCCCTGGGTGTGCAGCTGTGAGGTCTGTAATGCCCCTGGGTGTGCAGCTGTGAGGTCTGTAACGCCCCTGGGTGTGCAGCTGTGAGGTCTGTAACGCCCCTGGGTGTGCAGCTGTGAGGTCTGTAACGCCCCTGGGTGTGCAGCTGTGAGGTCTGTAACGCCCCTGGGTGTGCAGCTGTGAGGTCTGTAACGCCCCTGGGTGTGCAGCTGTGAGGTCTGTAATGCCCCTGGGTGTGCAGCTGTGAGGTCTGTAATGCCCCTGGGTGTGCAGCTGTGAAGTCTGTAATGCCCCTGGGTGTGCAGCTGTGAGGTCTGTAATGCCCCTGGGTGTGCAGCTGTGAGGTCTGTAATGCCCCTGGGTGTGCAGCTGTGAGGTCTGTAATGCCCCTGGGTGTGCAGCTGTGAGGTCTGTAACGCCCCTGGGTGAGCAGCTGTGAGGTCTGTAATGCCCCTGGGTGTGCAGCTGTGAGGTCTGTAATGCCCCTGGGTGTGCAGCTGTGAGGTCTGTAATGCCCCTGGGTGTGCAGCTGTGAGGTCTGTAATGCCCCTGGGTCAGGGAAGGGGAGCTGGTGAGTGAGAGATGAGGTCTCCTCTAAGTAAGGATCCTCAGTTGATTCGGAGCCTGAGTACTCTCTGTGGCTAGAAGTTTAGGATCCTGTCGTTGCATTTTCTGACAGATTGACTCTGGATAGTTTCCCCAACTTCCCAACATGAGGGTTCTCTCCCATGACTGCAGGAGCTGAGCCCGTAGACTGTGGGGTTGAGGGTGGTAGGGCTCAGTAAGAATGCTGAGGGCTGGCTCCACTTTAGTCTTTGCTCCGCTTGCTAAGCTCTAGCTACTGCATGCTGAGAGTGGTGAAGGGGGCAAGTCCTAACATAACTGCAGGTGAGGAGCCAGTGCTACAGGGAAGGGCCTGCCAGGGCCAGACTCTGATAACTCATATTCCCCTGTAATAGACACCCCAAGGCTTCTCATACCACAGATGAGCTCTGCCACCTTTAAAAGGGGTCTCCTGCAATCAAAACGTGGTTGTGTCTTACTCTGACAGACTGAGGGAGATTCTCATGGTGGCTAGTGCCAACATCAAGACACCCATGATGAGCGTGCCTGTGTTCAATACCAAGAAAGCATTGAAGAGGGTGAAGAACCTGAAGAAGCAGCTCACCAGGGTGTGCCTGGGCGAGGTAACGTCTCTCCTACGCGGTTACATACTGAGTGAAAGGCCTAAGCCTGCCTCCTACCCCGCTGGGGCAGCCTGCTGGCTGCTGAGCCCCAGACTTCCACCAGGGGGACAGATGCTATCTCTGCCAGGTGCTGAGCAGGAAGAAGCTTTTAAGGTCGTTGTCAATTCCATAGCGTCTGCCTGGAGAATGCAGTAAGAGTGTTCCGGGTTAACTTAGCACACTGCAGGAGCCTCACAGTCTGGAAGAGCTTTCTAGGCTGTGCACTCTGCGGCAGAGCTCTCCAGGGATTCTTTGTAGTCTGGGGCTATGGCCCCAGCTGCTTAGACTTTTGGTGTCCTGTGAGCCACATGTACACGATCACCTGGGGGCCGAATGGGTCAGACTGTCTGTGTTCATCTGGTTCCAGGTATTGCAGAAAGTAGATGTCCAGGAGTCCTTCCATATGGGAGAAAAACAGAACAGATCCCGGGTCTATGAGCTCCGGTTCCAGTTCCTGCCACATGCATATTACCAGCAGGAAAAGTGCCTGAGACCTGAGGACATCCTGCACTTCATGGAAACCAGGTCAGGGCTCAGCTGTGTTCATCCTTTACTTTGCCCACGAAACACTCCTGACATGAGCCCGCTTTAGAAAACGGTAGCCCTCACCCCAGGCTGGCCTGTTGGTGTGAACCTCTGGTCACTTATCATTCCCGCCTAAGTCCTCTCCAGCTTACGGTGGCACGTCTGGAGGACCTGTTCAAGAAGCATGAGCCCCTCAGAGTGGGGCTCCGAGGTGCAGACCAGCTCACGGTGTAGAGTTGGCTACCGCGTGGTTCCAGGCCGTGATGTGGCTCCTCGTCTATTTCTAGTCTGCTGGTAGATGGAGACGCAGCTTGGAAATTCTGGTTTCTACCCTCTAGGGAGAATGCACTTCCTTTTGCCCTCAAGTTCAGGTTACTGCTGGGTGTCTGAAAGCACAGGCCATAATGCTGAGTGCACAAGGTCAGCAAGTGGGAAGGTTCAGCAGGGCACTCACTGACCTGATGGCGGAGAAGCAGGTTTGGAGGGCCCTGGCAGAGTGTGGAGCCTGTGTGAGGAGGCTGGCAAGAGCGGGGCCAGGGTGCCCATATCTTCTGATTTGGAATTTGAAAGGCTTTCCTCCTCTTTCTGTCTTGTGACATGCTTTTGCTTTGGGTAAGGAGAGGGAGAGAAAGAAGTCAGTCTCCTAACGTTGGAAGTATCAGCAGCTAGTGCATGCACTTTAGGCAGAAGGGACGCCATCATTAACAGAGTTCAGCCATAGGACCTGGCCACTGTCTTTAATATAGACAGGGTCCCCAGGGCCCCCCAGAGCTGCTGACTTGTAGAGAACTAAGCCAGCAAGGTGGTTCAGTGGGTAAAGACACGTGCTGCCAAGCCTGACATTTGATCCCTGGGATCTCAGGGTGGAAGGAGAGAAGTTGTCTGTCTCCTGACCTCTGTCTGCGTACCGGCATGCATACACACTCTCACAGATATGGGGAGAAAAAGTTCCTCTTCAGCCTCCGCACTCCTGTGCTGAGTTAGTCAGTCAGTCACTGAGGTGGGCGAGACCAATCGAGAGGCACTGTTTTGCCTCTTGCCCTTTATTGTCCGCTCCTAAAAATAGCACATTGTTAACTGGCCTGAGCAGATGGCCTTTAGGATGTTGTCAGAACAGTTGAGCTTCGATCAAAATGGTGTTTGGACAGGAATCACTGACTAGCTGATCCTGCCCAGGTGACATGAGCCCTGAGTGAGGTCGCTGACCCGGCTTCTCTCGGTGCCTCCTGTGTTTGTCCCCTCAGGCTCCTTCATGTGCTCTGGGACACTGGGCAAAGTGACAGGAGCACAGTGCAGGTTCCAGCCTGCCAGCGTGGTAGTTAACAGAAGAGCAGGGTTCCCAAGTACAGCGGATGTTTATACTGGCATGGAAGCTCTCTTCTGAGAAGTGGGAATCAGAAACACGAGAGGGGGCAGAGGTGACAGCTTGCCTCATTCCTCTTCACCCAGCCAGACACTTTATTTAAGTGCCACGCAGGTAGGACACCATGATGCACATGCCAGCTGAGTTTAGAGTTCTATCTACCTTGTGAAAATAGTAAATCACTTTTTTAAAAAAAAAAAGTATTACTTTAAGAGAGTGTGTGTGTGTGTGTGTGTGTGTGTGTATGGGGGGTATAGGCATGTTGTGTGCTGGTGTCCAAAGAGATGGCAGATCCTCCTGGCACCAAAGGGAACCAAACTGAGCCCTTGCGAAGGTCAGTATGTGCTCTTAACCACTGAGCTATCTCACCAGTCTCTACGCCGCCTTTTTGTTTGTGGTTTCCTAGCAAGTGACAATTCTGGCTTGTTCCCTGCAGTAAAGATCATTTCAGCTCCTAGGCGTGTTTTGTTTGTACGCTTGGAAAGCTGTGATAAACAAGGCATTGTGTAGTCTCTTTGGCCAGAGGTAATCGTAGTGACTCCACAGCAGGCCTCTGAGGTCTCGGGCAGATAAAAGTAGGAGCAGCCTGAAATCTGGGCTGCGGTTTTAGAGTTCCTTTGTCAGCCCAGGCAATGAGTGACTCAACCACTTAAGGCCTGAGAGCTCACAGGAAATGGAGGGGGCGTGAGAGCCCTCCCCCCGCAGCTGCGCCTCCTTTCTTCCCTTTTCCTGCCTCTGCCATCCCTTTTCCTTCTCTCTCCTCATCTGTGAGACCAGGAGATTTTTTTAAGTACATAATGGAAAGAAAAGGAACAGAAGCAGAGGTGTCCTTGGATGGAGACACAAGCACAGATCGTCTTAAATGTCTCTACTGTGTTTCTTCGCTGCGAATGCGTGTGGACTGATCTGGAGGAGTGGGCCAGGGTGGTAAAGTGCAGAGGGCACTGGACTGAGAGCCAGGGGCTGGAGGTTCTGCTCCTGTCCCAGCCGTGAACTTGACCCAGTAGCCCCTCCCGCACTCAGAGTGACCGGGCAGCAGTGTTAACAGGCACTTTTGGAAACAGTGAAGGGCCATGCTCATCGTTGTTCCTGTAGGATAAGTGGTTCCTTTCAAAGAGCATTCTCTGAGGCTCACCACACCCTTGCTTTGGGACAGTCACACGAGCACATTGGCAGCACCTCAGGAAAATGCTGTTATGTTGCTGTGGCCCACTCACAAGCAGATACCTCGTTCTGCTTGTCCACTTTCACCCATGATTTCAGTAAAGAGGCAGGCAACGCAGGAAGGCGTTTTAGAGGAGTTACAACCGCACCTCGACCTAGCCTTGGAGGATGATAGCAAGATTGGGAATGTTGCTGAGAGGACAGTCGGCCCAAGGGTGCCTCCTACTGTTGGTCCCGAGTGGTTGGCAACTCGGGGCACTTCTACCTGCCTATTACCATTTCCAGTGGCACTAATAACTGTCTGTTACCAAATACAAGCTCTACCAAGCCTTAGGGAAGATGTCTGATGCTTAGAACAAGCTTGCACCATGTGTCTTAAAACCCGCATTGTCCAGACAAGCAAGTGCAGGCATCGCTCTGGTCCAGGAGTGACAGAGCATGTATCCAGGTGAGGCAGGCTAGAATGTAGGACTGATGTTCTTTCTCACAGACTGAGAAAGTGGGGGAAGGTAGAGGTGGGTAGAGGAGACACGGGCCTCTACATTGTGCTAGCTTCCATACAAATTCCTCAGCATCGAGGGGACAGGCCACACTTAATCCTGACGGCTGGGTGGCTTTCTTCTCATCCAGATTTTTCAAACTACTCATGGAAGCCATCAAAAAGAAGAATAGCAAAGCGTCAGCCTTCAGGAGTGTGAACACCAGAAGAGCTACACAGAAGGACTTTGATGACGCTGAGGATTCACGGAAGAGCCGGGTAAGCATGTGCTAGGGACCCCGTGGAGTGCGTAGGGCTGACCCTAAGTTCCAGGGGCATGAAGGGCTCCCATAGCCTCTAGGGAGGTTTCATGGCAGTTCACAGGCTCTGTAGGACCCATCTTGGTGCTAGCCCATCTCTCCACGTACCTCGGCATCTGCTGCTTCCAGCTAGCAAACTACACTTAGCTCCCAGGCATGATGGGCCCGGCCGGGGGGTGAGGGGGGCGGGGCTGCCAGCAGTGTGGTTTGCCCAGCTCTGGATCAGACATACGGGCGTCCATCTCTGATCTTGAGGGCCACATGTAAGAAGTTTCCATCCTAAAGATGGTGTGCACTGGGCCTCTGAACGTTCTTGTTCTGGTCTCATTTTTCTCTGCATTTAACTTTCCCCAGACCACCAAGGCGCTGACTAGAGAGGTGGTTTGAAGCAGAGAAGTTGAGCCTCAGTGACAAAAAGAGAAGGAGCAGAAAAAACGTTAGTAAAGCAGGAGGCGTAGAAGTGGCCAGATAAGGAGCAATGTGGGAGGTCCCTAGGGCAGGGACCAGCACTACCTGAGCAGAGGCCAGTGCTGATGCAGTCGGCCTATTTGGGTAGGGTGTCACATGTACTGGGAATTCCCTGCCCGGCTCTGTGCCACCTGTCTCTGGGCATATCTAGAATGAGGGGGGCCTAGATCGGAGAAGGTGCTAGGTCCCCCGTCACAGATTGACATGGATTGTATTTAACCTTCTGTCCAGTGCTGACTTGGGCAGAAGGAGTCTTAAACTAGGAATCAAGGCTAGGAAGAAAAAGACAGCTCTTCTTCCTCGTCCCCACTCATAATGTTGGAAAAATATTTTTGTCATCCTGTAATGGCTTTGGGCTGCCCTCAACCACTAAGCTGCGTCCCTTACTCCTTTAAGAAAACTAAGGGATGAACAGGAGAGGGTAGTGAAGTATACGGGCATGAAAGTGGAAGGAGAGACTGGTCAGCCATAAGAACTGAGCAAGGAGGAAGGGCGGAGAGGGCAGCTGAGGGTGAAGTGATGCTCGAGCCCTCTGCTGCGCACACTACCTAAGGTACTTTCTAAAAGTCTCTTGGCTGGGTGGTGGCAGCACATGCCTTTAATCCAAGTACTCAGGAGGCACAGGCAGGGGATATCTGAGTTCAAGGCCACCCTGGGCTACAGAGTGAATTCCAGGATGGCCAAGGCTACACACAGAAACTTTGTCTTGAAAACCCAAAAAAAAAAAAAAAACCCAAAGCAAACAAGAAGCACTCAAACATGGAAAACTTCACAAACCCAAGGCTAGATGAGTAGACACTGGGCAGATGGCTGGGTTAGGTAGTGAGTGGGTAGAGGCTGGCTGACGGGAAGGCAGGCCGATGAGCACTTGGGAAGGCGGCTAGATTACTAAGAAAAGGGTCACTGCGGGAACACACCGATTCACTGACTGCTGGCTGTTAGAACTAACCATTTCTCTCCTTGATCTCAAACCACAGAGAGAGGAAGAAGGGGATGAAGAGGAGGAGGGGAACATTGTGGATGCTGAAGCTGAGGAGGGAGATGCGGATGCTTCTGACGCCAAACGCAAGGAGAAGCAAGAGGAAGAGGTGAAGGGTGCTGGCTTAGTGCGAGGGCTGTCCTCACACCGAGGACTCTCCCTGACCTGTAGGCCATCCCTGTCATGCTTGGACCCCACCAGAAGTCTGAAGTAAGACCTGTCTGCTCTGCATACCTCTTGATTGAGCAGACAAAACCTTGGAATCTGGCTAACCCTGAATATGAGTCAGACGCAAGGACCCAGAGGAGACTGACAAGGAGTCAGAGTATCCTGTTTGCCCAATGAGAGCACGAGCTCTGTCACTTTCCCAAACCAGTCGCTCCTGTCCTAATGTCTCTAAGGTCAGAGAGAAGATTAGAGAGGCAGGAGGAATCTGTAGGGAGAAGCTCGTAAGAGGGTGAGCCAGGGAAGCCGCCTCTGAGGGAGCACATCCGCACTGAGGGGTGGCCAGGGGGGCAGACGGAGGAAGGTGAGCAGGCCGGAGCAGAGACGTGACTAGTGTGGCCCAGCCAGGGGTAGAGTGCTTGTTCCATAGGCAAAGTCCAGGGGACAGAGCCTCGCTGACCGCCTGAACTTCACTTCCTGCCAGGTTGACTATGAGAGTGAGGAGGACGGGGAGGAGGACGTGGAGGAGGAGGATGCCCAAGAGGAAGGGAACATCAATGGTGAAGGTGCCCACCAGGCCCGTGAGCCAGGCGAGGAAGAGGGTTCAGACCTGGAGGAGGAATCATCCCAGAACCCTGGCCACCAGCACTCCAGGACTCAGGGAGCTGAGGCGGTGGAACGCCGGATTCAGGCTGTACGGGAGGCCCACTCGTTCATTGAGGACTACCAGTATGACACAGAGGAGAGCCTGTGGTGCCAGGTCAGTCTCTGCAGCTGGGCCAGGGGCTTGTGTCCACCGTGACCCTCAAGTAGAAGCGGACTGCCAAGCCCACAGCTGCTCGTCTGCATGAGTATCTCCTGAAGACCTCTCTCCTTTTTTTTAATATTTTATGCATATGAGTGTTTGCCTTCGAGGATGGCCACACGGCATGTGTGCAATGAATGCCCTCGGAGGCCAGAGGAGAGCATCAAATCCCCTGACAGTGGAGGCACAGATAGTTACAGCCACCATGTGGGTGCTGGGAATTAAACCCAGGTCCTCTGGGAAAGCAACCAGTGTTCTTAACCAGTGAGCCATTTCTGCAGCGCCCCCAGAAGACTTTATGAGTGGAGACACTGTGCCCTAAAGCCTTACCATCCCACTTCCCAACCCAAACAGGTTAGCGTGCATCACAGGTCTGGCAGCTTCCTTCTGCCAGGCGACAGTCACCCCTCAGTTCTTCCTGGCCCCCTCCCGACGATCGCGATTCTGGGAGGTTCGATGCTTTGGTATCGGCATAGATGTACTCCTTGTCTCCTCTTTTGTCAAACTCCATGGTTCCCAAGTTCCGTAGATAACAAGGCCTGCCGGTGGGACCCCAGCCCAGTGCCCAGGCACTGTGTTCCACTGAAAGAGCAGGCAGTGGAGTGGGCATGAGTCTCAGTGTCCTACTGACATCTGCTGACCCTTTCCGTCTTGAACTTGGTCAGTTAACCCACCCAGTACTGAGCCCCCCTGCCAGCTTCTGCAGCAGGCCCCTTCTCCCCAGCCAGGGGACTCCTGAGTGCGCTTGGCAGGCTGCTCAGAGCGGGCCTGCAGGCCCCTGCCCTGTTGACGGAGCCAGGGGCGATGTCTTCCCTGGCCCAGCTCTTTTTGTCTTGTAGGTGACGCTGAAGCTCCCACTGATGAAGATCCACTTTGACATGAGCTCCTTGATTGTGTCCTTGGCCCACAACGCCATTGTCTACACAACGAAGGGCATCACTCGGTGCCTCCTGAACGAAGTGACCAACAGTGAGAATGAGAAGGAGCTTGTGCTGAACACAGAGGGGATCAACCTCCCCGAGATGTTTAAGTACTCCCAGGTGTGTGGCCTCTGCAGACCGGCTGCTGGTCGGCGACAACGCCTCCACCCTGACCTCATCCTCTTTGGGAACCAGGCGCTGGGAGTTGAGCTCCCAGTCTACTGAGGCAGTGTGCTGCGCTGTGGTCCCCAGATAGAGACCCCATCCAGGACCCAGGAGCTCCCAGTGCTGTTAGGTTGGAGTACAGAAACCTGCTCATCATTAGCCCGGGCTTTCTCAGAGTCGTTTTGTGTCCTCTTGAGGTGGCGCCTAGAAACACTGCTGCACTGCTGCTCTGGGCGTTGCTCACTTTGTCTGGTAGAGGTAGCAGCAGCCCAACCCAGAGCCCCCTGCATGGAGCTGAAGGAGGGAGCCCTGGCTCCCATCCTTTCCTGTGAGATGCTTCAGCCCCGGGGCATAAGAGCTCCCTCCGGGCTACTAAGCAGCTTGGGCCCGCTCTGGCCCCTTGTCCCCTAGCCCACATCGCAGTATCCATGACCCTGTGGCCCTTGCTGATGGCCTAGAACTTTTTACCAAGAGCTTGTCCAGGGATGAGCAGGAAACAGCCTGTACCTCCTGAGGATGCAGGATGTGGCTTCTATTCACTTGGGGTTTGTTTCAAGTACTCAGTCAGGCAGCCTGTCTCTGTCTCCTGTGGAGTGTGGCCAGTATTGGCACAGAGCCACTGAGAGCCCCCATTGGAGCCTCGGGCCTCTAGTGAGGTACACCCTGCCCTAGGCACCCTCTGCTTAGGGCCCTCTCCTCACCTCCCAAGCGCCCGTCCCAGTGAACAGATCTTTGTTAAGAGTAATGATGGGCAGCGGCAGGAGTGTTTCCTGCTGAACCTGGTGTCCTGGGCTGACTTTCACACGGTCACAGCAGCGAGCAGTCGAGGGCCCCAGCTGGTGTGCAGCAAGGGTTCTGCCAGCAGCACCCTTTTCCCTTGTCCCTGCTGCCTGTACACACTGGGCACGGTAGGGGACATGCGCACAGAAGGGGGCTGGCAGTGGAGCGCTGATGTCAGGCTCTCCTTCCCTTGCCCAGGTGCTGGACCTGCGCCGCCTCTACTCCAACGACATCCATGCCATGGCCAACACTTACGGCATCGAGGCTGCACTGCGGGTTATTGAGAAGGAGATTAAGGATGTGTTTGCCGTGTATGGTAAGCAGAGCATGACAGCATGCCTGGCCTAGCCGGAGTACCCGATGGCCACTGCAAGAGAGCCGAGTGAACCCTGCTCTGGTGGGAACAGAAGCCTTGTTATAAAGTGTGCAGGGGCTAAAGTTGCTTGAGAGCCCCCTTGAGGGGTGTGGAGGATCGCTGCTCAGTGGTGTCCCAGATGTGAAGTTCACAGTTGGTGGCTTGGCCCTTTAAGGTTCTGGATCCCAGGTAGGAACAGCACAGTTAGAGATTCTTGTTTCCTGTGCTGCTGGGTGGATGTGATGTGCAAGGTGGAGGAAGTCCAGCTGTGCCTGGGACGGGTGTAGGGCTTTGATAGCTGGGGGAGGATGTAGAGGAGCTAGGGGGCCTCAGGGTATGGTTGTGGCCTGCTGTGTGTCAGGTGACGCTTCCCGACTGTTTCTCTGTCTGCCCCCATGACAGGCATTGCAGTCGACCCTCGGCATCTCTCTCTGGTCGCTGACTATATGTGCTTTGAGGGCGTTTATAAGCCGCTCAATCGCTTTGGGATCCAGTCAAGCTCCTCCCCTTTGCAGCAAATGACCTTTGAAACCAGCTTCCAGTTTCTCAAGCAGGCCACCATGATGGGTGAGTGTGGCAGCGACTTGGCTTTCCCTGGACAGATGGACTTGCCCTCAGCGTGTCCTTCCCCTACACCTGGCATCCAGTGATACCTGGAATCAGGAGTGGCGAGGCAGTGGACGGTAAAGGTCTACACTCTGACGGAATAAGGAGGAAGCATCTCCTCCTCCAAACTTGGGGACAGTGTCGCGTGTGAGAGTGCAGGGCCCCTGTGGCACCCACAGCACAGCCCCAGCATTGAGCCCCCAGCCCCCGACACAGCACAGCCCCAGCATTGAGCCCCCAGCCCCCCGACACAGCACAGCCCCAGCATTGAGCCCCCAGCCCCCCGACACAGCACAGCCCCAGCATTGAGCCCCCAGCCCCCCGACACAGCACAGCCCCAGCATTGAGCCCCCAGCCCCCGACACAGCACAGCCCCAGCATTGAGCCCCCAGCCCCCCGACACAATCTCTTCTGTCTTTCACAGGATCCCATGATGAACTTAAGTCACCTTCAGCCTGTCTCGTGGTGGGAAAAGTCGTCAAAGGCGGGACAGGCCTGTTTGAGCTCAAGCAGCCCCTAAGATAGCAGCCGAGCCTGGACAACCTGGGCATGGGCACAGCTAGCAGTTCAGAGTGACAGAGCACAGCAGTGACCTTGGGCTCCAGAAAGCAGCTGGCCTAGGCTGGGCCAGCTTCACTTTGCCTTTCCCATCTCTTGGGATCGGCTTCCCAAACCCTCCAGGATGACTGGCTTCACCTGCGCCCCAGGAGGCCTCAGCCTGATCCCTGATGGACGGACGCCCAGAACTTCATGCCGAGAATTCTACTGTGAACCAGTCCCAGTGTCACCGCTGCTATCCATTGCTGGTGGCTA
This sequence comes from Cricetiscus sungorus, assembly GCA_030556225.1. Classification (NCBI taxonomy): domain Eukaryota; kingdom Metazoa; phylum Chordata; class Mammalia; order Rodentia; family Cricetidae; genus Cricetiscus; species Cricetiscus sungorus. The sequence continues at coordinate 9,915,947 of JANBXA010000202.1, read as the reverse complement.
AGGAAGCGTAGCCGGGGCCCTGCAGAGCCAGGGAGGACATGAAAGCTGCCCTTCCCCGCTGCAGCCACTGGAGGAGAAGTCCTCAAAGAGCCTCCACCCACAGCTGCTCCCTGGGCCCAAGGTGAGAGTGAGACAAGGCCCTAGCCCTGCTGCCATTGCTGTATGAGTTGGTGCACTAGGGCAGACTGGCCCACAGCCAGGAGCCTCTCTCTGGGCCCAGCGGCTCCCGACCTCACAGAAGCGCCACGGTTCCCACTCGGTGTTCAGCGGCTCCAGCGGGTAGCCTGACCTTCTGCCTCCGCACCGTGGGCGACTGAGACAGCGGGGCAGAGGATCTGGTAGGCACTGTCGTTCTGTTAGTGTTCACTGCTGCCTCAGCATGGACTGAGTAATAAATGTGCCTGGGACTGGCTGTTGGGAGAGAATCGAGATTTGGTCTTTTAATCTCTTCCCTTCGTTTGTGGTTTCTGCATCTGGTAATTGGGATTTTCTTGGCGCAGTCAGGGTTCAGGCGCTTCTTCCTGCTTTTGTCTAGCAAAGCAGGGGCAGACCTCACTCCCCACCTGCAGTCTTCATCTCTGGCTCCTGCCCTGGCCCCATGGCCAGAAGCACAGAACAGAAGCCCGGGGAAGAATTGTGTCGACCTTTGTAGGGAGAGGGCTGCAGTGGCCTCAAGGGTGAGCTGGGCTAAAGGGAGACCTTGCCAAGAGACAGAGCCTGCAGCCTCCTCCAGGCTCATGATGGGACCAGCCTGTTCCTTCCGTGCACACCCAGGAAAGCCAGCACCTCGTGACAGATGACAGGACATAGGCATAGAAGAATGTCACAGGGAGGCGGGCATACAGGAAGGGTCCCTGGGAAACCCTGCCCTGAGGATGCAGCCTGCAGGGGAAGGCAGGTCAAAGTAGAATGTGAGTGGGGGTCCGTGTAAGGAACACCGAGGTAATGTAGCTGTGGCATCCAGAGAGTGAATGGGTGTGTGGCTTCTGATGTCAGCCTCACATGGCACTGACGTCATGGAGCTAAAGGAGGAACCCTGAGTAAAAGCTTGGCTGGGGACTGACCACGCCCATGCCTGACCTGTGGCCTCTACTGGAGCCTGGGGTGATGGCATCCACCCACCCACACAGCTGTTTGATCCCCACTTAATTCATCTTTGTCCCATTTAGCTTGGGCCTACTGTGACTCTTTTGAAAAGTGAAAACTGCTTCAGAAAAAGAACACTTGCAATCCTGAGAATACTCCCAAAACTGGTGCCGTAAGCAGCCAGGGAGACCAGCCTCAAAAGGTTCTGAACAGAGAAACAGCTAAACAAACAAGTGATCCTGTGAGATGACTCAGTGAGAGGGAGTGAGCAGGCTCCAGACAGGAAAAACCAAGTGTGTTCTTCTCTGCTGATCTGCTTGGGAATGGAGTCATATTCCCCGCTTCACAGCCAAAGACAGCCCAGGGCTGCTCTGCTAGGCTCTACCTCTCAACTCCGTCCAGCACCTGGGGAACATTTTAGAAGGCTGATTACAGGACCACACCCCAAGATTAGGATAGTATGGTCTTGGGTGCAGCCTGTATATGGAAAGAGCTTCAGAAAGAGTATACAGCCAGCAAGAGTTGAAAAATCGCAGGCTTACTTAACTCCCATTACTATAACTTCAAGCTAACTTCACGTAAGTGTGGGATAACATCTCAGAAGTGAGTCACTAGCCCTAGGTCCTACAGTGAGCCCTAATAGCTAATGTCTCCTGGCTGCTTACATCTGCAAGGATTTTAAAGGAAGCTACAATGATCTAACACAAATGAAGCTTGGCAGGAGATGGGTGTGGTTCTCAGCAGGAAGCTTCTGCGTGTCTACCTTTCAAAGTTCCTGCCAGGGGGACATTAACAGGACCAAAAGGAGGATGCCTGACCAGCCAGTATTTCCTCAAACAGTTCCATGAGAAAAGTTTGGCTTGATGACACACACCTGTAATTCCAGCACTTGGGAAGCTGAGGATCTCAGGTCTACGTGTGAGTTCAAGACCATCTTGACCTGTATAACAAGATCCTGTCCAAAAACAAACAAGCAAACAAACAAAGCAAAATCAAGGGCTAGAGGTGCAGCCAGGTAGGGGAGTACCCTTGCAGGGGCCTGGGCCGGCCCCAGCGCAGCAAATCAAAAACAATGCCTGTCCTTCTGTAAACGCTAAGGAGGTTGGGTGCAGGTCCCAGCCGTCATTGAAGGCTCTGCAGTGGCTGCACCAAAGTAGAGTGTCAGCAGGGCTGTCTTGTCCTCGTTCCCTCCCTCCCCCCTGCATCCTTCCCGCCACAGCCTCTACTTGTGAACCACGTGGGCCCTACTCTCCTGGAGCCGGAAACATACCATGCCAAACACACTTCACCGGGGAGTTCTGCCTCATTTCTGGCCAAAAGGCATGGTGACATGCATCATGCACTCCCCTAGGCAGGACCAACTGCAGGCTTTATGGGGAGCAAAGAAGTCACTTGGGTGCTCAGAGGCCAGAAGAGAGGGAACTCAGAGAAATCATGGGTTCAGTCATCGCTTCCCCGCCTCAGTTTCCACCCCACCCCCCATCCTGCGCCAGCCATACGTGCCTCGTCTCCAGCAAGTTTGAGTTTGTGTGAGGAAGGCGGCTGGCCCAGCCTGGTGCTGCGTTCTGTACTGGCTGACCGTTGTGCTCTCGTTACAGGACCTTAGCCAGTTTGAGAGTCTCAGGCTCCATAGCCTCAGAGGCCTGAACTGAACAGCCTTACTCAGGACTCTATCTGGTGATGGGCGGGTATGATGCATGTATTTGTATGTGTGTTGAAGCATGTGCACATGTGTGTGGAGGCCATCACTGAGTGTCAGTGCTCAGGTGCTTCCTGTCTAGTTTCTGAGACAGGGTCTCTCACTAAATCCAGAGTTCAGGGCTACTTGATACCCGAGCTCAGGTCCACATGCCTACTGTGACTTCACAAGGAAACAGGAGCCTGACGTTCTAGTCCATGCAGCCAGCCCGACTCTGGAAGAGTGGCACAGTGAGGCTGCGCCTCAGCTCATGACGGAGCTCTCCTGCGCTTGCTTTGTCATGTGTGTGAAGTGGAGGTTAGCAAGTGTTCATAAAGCCGTGCACAACTGCTTACCTGTACTCCAAGCGGTCTCACCGTACACAGTCACACTCCCTTCATGCGCACTTGGAACTGTTGTCACATCTGTTGCGATGCTGCTGGAGTTCACGGTAGTCTCCACAGCAGAGTCACCCAGCCGCAAGTGTCCTGCAAGACTGAAAACCTCAGCACACTGTCTTCCGGGTGGGTGTGCTCTCTTAGGAGGTGGGGGTGGGGTTCTTTGGGCTTTAATCTCCCCTAGGTTCCCTGCGCACAGGAGTTCTTAACGGTTCATTCCTTTGCACTCCCGAAAATTGCCTGTTGGGTGTGCCCCCCCTTTTTTTCTCCCTCCCTCCTTCCCTCCCTCTCTCCCTCTCTCTCTTTCTCTTTGTGTGTGTGTGTGTGTGTGTGTGTGTGTGTGTGTGTGTGTGTGTGTGTGTTTGGTATATATAGATCAAAGGTTGGCCTCCAGTCTTACTCAAGTGTTGCCCACTTTGTCTGTCTGTCTGTTTGTTTATTTATTTATTTATTGTTTTTCACAATAGTTTCTCTGTTTAACGGCTCTGGTTGTACTGGAACTTGCATTGTAGACCAGGCTGGCATTAAACTCAGAGATCCACCTGCCTCTGCCTCCTGAGTGCTGAGATTAAAGGTGTGTGCCACCACTGTCTTTATTTTCTTGAGGCAGGGACTCTCGCTTGCCTGGGACTTGCTAACTAGGCTAAGCTGGCTGGGCAGGGAGCCCCAGGGATTTGCTTGTCTCTGCTTCCCCAGTGCTGGGTTTATAGCAGCACAGGGCCACACTGGCCCTTTCTACCTGATTCCCGGGTCCTCAAGCTTGCGTGGCAAGCACACTTTACAGCCAGGCCAGCTCCCACCCCTCCTTCACTGCCTTGTTTTTATTTATTACAAAAAAATTATTTGTTGTATGTAAAATTAGCTTTTTATAACCTGCCTTAAGTATTCTCTCCCAGATCTTTAAATGACATAAGATAGGTGAAGACGTTGGTGCAGAGTTCAAGCTGGCAGAACCTTCCATAAGGTCAGCTCTGAGCTGGATACAGCAGCATGTGCCTGTGGTCCCTGCTATTTGGGAGGCTGAGGCTGGAGATTTGAGAGCAGTCTGGACAGCACAGTAAGATGCTGGCTCAACGAATAAATAAACAAATAAATAGGAGAGGAAAAAAGATCTGCTTTTAGCTACCATGACAGGTCACTTAATGTGGCTGGAACATTTTCTAATGTGCATAGATTAAATAAAAAGCAAACGAAGGTAGCTATTGGAAGACTGTGTGTGATGGCATCCAGATGTGCACTACTGAGAATGGAAAGTGACTGAAGAAACAGGAGGAGGCCAGCTCTGCGCTCTGGGGCTGTGCTCATTTCAGTTGTGCACTTTCACCTGTGTGTTGCCTCACATGGGGCCAACCTAAGTCCTTCGTTCTTAGCCAGCTCACCCAGCTCATCGACCTGGTAAAGGGGTGTGACTCCTCTCAGTTTACATCTGTTTGCTCAAGGACACCGTCGACAAGTGTGTGGTAAATAGAGGACCTGAGCCCAGGCTGCAGGCTCAGACAGCCTCGTCTCCTTCCCGTATCCAGCCCGTCGTTAGGAAGAAGGCCACCATCATCCCAAACATCATACTGGGAAGACAGTTTCTTCGTCAGGTCCCTAAAGATAAGAAAGCCTAGCCAGCAAGAGTGGTGCAGGCCTTTAATCCCAGCACTCAAGAAGCAGAGGCAGGCAGATCTCTGAGTACTAGGCCAGCCTGGTCTACAGAGTGCGTTACAGGACAATGAAACTCTCAAAGAAACCAAAAACAAACAACAAACGAAGGAAGAAGAGAGAGAAAAAAGAAAGGAAGGAAAACCTACACAATCCTCCTCTACTCTTAAGACAAGAACATGAGGATGAGAACGATGGTGACCTCAGAAGTGAATGAATTATCAGCTCAAGTAGCAGCCTTCAACTTTACATGAATGAAAGATTTCTCCCCTATTCATCCCAACACTGATCTTGTTAAAACACATCGATTGCTAGGATATTATTATTAGAGTCTTCACTATTTTAGCAAAACTCTTAAGTCTCTGTACATAGATTTAGAAAACTTTTTGTAAGGATTGGGGTAAGTATAACTCTAATTTACAGTGTAACTTAACCATCTGGTATATATTTGCTTATTTCTCTTTATCCTAATGTGGCTAGCTCTGGGATTTTCTTCCTAAAGCTTGGGAGATACCATTGACCCTGTTTTCACTTCCCTTTAGCCTGGGGCCCCTCCATCATCTTCCCAAGAATGATTGGAACCAGTTTTCTCTCTGTTCTTTGTCCTCAGTAGAATCCCTGCATGTCTCTCTCCTCTTGCCTCTTCTACTCTAGAGAGTTCCCAACCACGTGTCCTGTGTCCATGCTCATGCTTCTGGAAGCAGCCATTAGTGGACTTTGTATGGTACAAATATAATCCTGGCTCCACCATCCTTAAACCTTTCAACGGGTTCCCTTAGACTCAGGAATCCACTAATTAAGTCTGGAGTGTGGTATATTTGTCTCCTATTGCTTCCTAACGAACGATCACAAACTTCAGTGAACACCCATGTGTAATTGCATAGGTCCCGTGCACCCACACTGGGCAAGGCTAAACTAGTCCTCTATTTAAGCCCACAAGGATTTCATCAAGTAGTTGACAAGAGCCATAACCTCATGTGAGATGGGCTAGTCTGGGGCGTATCCCCAAGCCCTAACAGCTCAGACGTCATCTCTTCAATAGGCAAGAAATTTTGTTTCCAGACATAATATTTATTTCTATATATCCTTAACTAGCCTGTAAACTCTTACATTATGAGAACACACTTGTCTCAAACCTACAAAAATTACCCTGCCTCTGCACTCTGAATGCTGGGATTAAAGACATGAACCACCACACCCAGCATATGCATTTTAAGGATACATTTGTTTCCCTCAGTCTATCAGATTATAAAGTAATGAACCCAAAGAAACTGGCCTTGTCCCCAGAAACCTCACAGGGAGAGAAGGGCAGCGGCCGGAGGGCAGCTCATTCCCGGAAAGGACTTCCCAGGGTTCTAAGTTGTCAGACCATCTTTCAGGATAAGACTGAAGCTCGGGCAAAGATGAGTCCATGGAGAACAGGACCGCATACTAACTTCTGCTTCTTAGACTGCACACCCTGATCCTCTACTTAAACTTTATTTTTATTTTATTGTATTGGTGTTTTGCTAGCATGAATGGCTGTGCAAGAATGCCAGATTCTCTGGTAGCTACGAGCTACCATGTAGTTCTGGGAATTGAACCCAGGTCTTTAGTCTTAATCACTGAGCCATCGCATCTCTCCAGCCCTCTATTTAAACTTTAATATCACTTCAGGACCCTGAATATGGACTAGAATGGGGGGGGGTTCTTTGTCCCGCTTCCCAAAATGGCGCACTGGATACATCTTTCTCTGCATTTGCTATTAATTTGACTATTTGAATTGGCTTCCTTAGGACCAGTAGCCAAATTTAGGCTTCACAGATTATGGCCCCTAGTTTGGTAACAGAAGGTCCTGGTCACAGTGACATTCGCAAGGGAAGAAGCAGTTGGAGTCTTAGTCCTGCTTTCCCAGGACCCTCCTTGACCTCAGCCATCTCCACACACCCTCTCTGGCTGCTAAAGCCCCTGCTTTTCCTCTTGGTTTTGCTCAGTTCACAGTGATCACTGAGGTTCAAAGGAGAAGACAGTCAAAACCTTCTCCAAGGAGACTTTCAGTGTCCACAGACATGGAGACGTCGTTGGCAACGTTTCCTCTAAATGTACTCCTTCCTTTGGCCTCCATCAAGCTCCCAGTCGTGTGTGGGACAGGGAGGTCCGGGGATTCCAAGCTAGCCAGCAGCCAGCAACATCTAATGTCCCACCAGCCCACCACTTGGGCTCTGATAGTTCTGCAGGTGGAGCCCAGGCCTCCGCACTGGGGAAACCCTGGCTTCCAAGTCTCACCTGCAGGTGGCACTTTCATCACTCATCACTGTCTTTGTTTACTAGCTTATCTCCAAAGTCCCTGCCATCTTTGACTTTTAAGAGTGCTTTGTCTTTAGCCTGCCCTCAAGAGTGGCTAGTAACACTGTCCAGACTGGTTTAGCTGAGTCTGTGACTTCATCCAAGAGCTAACGGGTACATTGGCTCATTCATTATGGAGCGCCCTTCCACTCACATTGTTGGCCAAACGTTCTCGTGATAACATCTACTTTCCTTTAAAAAGGGCAAGAAAATGCGACCCTGCTCAGGGGTGAGAGGAGGAGAAATGTGGCACCTGTGTCCAAGACAAACAGCTGCCACAGCTCTTGTGAGACGCTCCCTCACATGCCTTCTCATCTACCGTCTCTGGCTCTTAGGCAGCTGAAAAGATCCTTCTTAGGAAAAATGCACTGGCTTCCAATGATCAGTATAGTTTTTCTCCTTTTAAAATATTCCAACTTGGAGCTGGAGAGATGGCTCAGAGCGTAGGAGAACTTGCTGCTCTTCCAGAGGACTTGAATTCATTCACCCACATTTGGTGGTTCTATGTGTAACTCCAGCGCCAAGAGATCTGATGCCCTCACCTGGCCCCCCAAAGACAAACATACATACATAGCATACACACACAGAGAGAGACAGAGACAGAAACAGAAACAAAGAGAGAGAGACAGAAACAGAGAGAGAGACCTATACACACAACTAAAAAAAATTTTTAAAGCAAAAATTTAACTGTCCTGGCAAGTTTTATGTCAACCAGACACAAGCAAACATCATTTGGGAGGAGGGAACCTCAATTAAGCAGATACCTCTATAAAATCAGACTACATGCAGGTAAACATTGTCCTAATTAGTGACTGATGGGGATGGACCCAGCCTGTTGTGGAGGTGGATACCCTGGGCTGGTGGTTCTGGATCCTCTAAGAAAGCAGGCTGAGCAAGCCATGAGGAGCGCCCTCCGTGGCCTCTGCACCAGCTCCTGCCTCCAGGCTCCTGCTCTGGGTCCCTGCCCTGACTTCTGTGTTGAGCAGTCATGTGGGAGAGTACGTGAAATAATCCATTTCTTCCCCAATTTGCCTTTGGTTGTGGTGTTGCACATCAACTGAAAACCTAACTAAGATATCAACTTAAAATTTTCATTTCTGGTTCATAGTCTAAATATTTAAAATCTGATGTCTAACCATGTTCAATTTTATCAGGGACAAAATGAAACACACACAATATGGTTCCTAAGGGGCTGTGCTAGTTTTCATTGTTACGACAACCTAACAAAGGATTTCGTGACGGTTAATCTTGCCAACTTAACTGGCTTTAGAATTAACCAGAATAGGGCTCTTCTCATTCATGAATCCCTTTCACCCCAGGTACACAGGTATATAAAAAAGGTATGCAAAGCAAACATTTGTTGATAACAAATAATAAAGACATTTAAACTATTCTCTGTGGGCTGGGGAGATGTCCCAGCATGTAAAGTGATTGCTGGTACAAGTGTCAGGACTTGAACTCGGCTCCCCAGAGCCCACAGAAAAGTCAGGTATGGTAGCATAAATCTGTGACCTTGCTTGTGTGGGAGGCAGAGACAGGTAGGTTCCAGGGGCTTGCTGGCCAGTCATCCCAGCCAGCCATTGAAACAGCAAGCTGGAGGGTCAGTGAGAATTCCTGTCTTTAAAAATTGTTTTGGTTTTTTTTTTTTAAATGTTTTTATTTTATGTGTATGGATGTTTGCCTGTATACAAGTATGTATGCTCTGTACATGCCTGATGCCCAAGAAAGCCACAAGAGGACACTGGATACCCTGGAACTGGAGTCACAGCTGGTTGTGAGTGGGCATGTGGATGGTGGGACTCAAACCCAGGTCTTCTGTAAGAGCAGCCGGTTCTGAGCCACTCTCCAGCTCAGGAGAGTCCCTAGCTTAAAAAATGAGGTGGAGAGTGATCTAGAAAGACACCCAACATCAGCTTCTGGCTTCCACATATGCAAGCATGGACAAGCACATACATACATACATGCAAACACATGCACACACCACACACACATAACAGAATAGTGACTTTATATACATGTATGTAATCCTGTCATTTATTAAAGATGGAAATAAATTTGCATACTGAGGTGAACGTGATGATTTTCAGATAGAGAACTAAATCTTAGATGAATATGTGATACTCTAAGACATAAAACCGTTATGCCCAGTTCAGGGGACCCAAAAAGAACCACTGCCAAGGAGACAACTCACCTAATGCAAAAACAAAGGTTTCTTTTACTATCAAGCTGCAGTAAGGATTTCACTCACTCAGGAGCAAATGGAATGCCGGTTACAACTAAGGGTTTTTTTTTGTTTTTGTTGTTGTTTTTAAAGGGAAAGATCATAAGTCTGACAGCCTTGAGATTACAAAGCTTCTGTGGTTACATCAGATAACTGTATGTTTAAGCAGGATGTTGTAGGGGGTATTGGGTTATGACCTTGTTAATTATCTCCTGGGCCAGGGAGTTTTACAACCACGAACTGGTGGCTACATGGTTTTCTTTAGAACAAAGGAATGTTGTACAGCTGGCGGTGTGTTAACTGGACCTAGGTCTCTAGGCACGAACTCAGTCCTTTGTTATGTGCTGTCTTAGGGAGCTCAGAAATTTTCTTTTTCCTATATGGGCTTTGTAGTCTAAGTTTTTAGACTTTTTTAGAATTTTAGAATTTTTTAGAATTCTAAGTTTTTAGAATTTTTTCTATTTCAAAAGCATCTTCAGCTTTAATCAGGTGATCGATATTTTGATTTTAAGTTATTTTTATTGTTATTTATGTGTCTCTTTCTGTGTATGTCTGCTATGTGTATGCAGTTGTCCCCAGAGGCTAGAGAGGGTGCCAGATCCCCTTGAACTGCAGTCACAGAAAGCTGTGAACTGCCTGATGTGGGTCTGAATCTGAACTCAGGGCCTCTGGAAGAGCAGCCAATGCTCTTAACCTCTGGGCCCCGACATTTTGACTGTTTCTCTTATTGGCTAATGAATAAAGCCCTGTTGGCCAACAGGAAAGCAAGATAGGTGGGACTAGAAGAAAAGGAGAATTCAAGGAGAGGTAGTAAGAGATTCAGCATGTAGGACCAAGGGAGCAGAACTCCAGACACTCTCTCCGGTAAGCCAAGACCACGTGGAAATACTTAGATTGATAAAAATGGGTTAATATTTAAGACAGAGCTAGCCAATAAGAAACGCTAGTAACAGGCCAACAGCCTTATATCTAATACAGCGTCTCTGTGTGTTATTGGGGGCTGGTGTGGCTGTGGGACCAGGATGGCAGGAAAACCTACTGGTAACACTAGACCCCCTGAATGCAGGTGACAGGTGGCTTGCGCAGTTTGTGGGACAACTGGCAATGGGACTGGGATCTATCCCTGGTGCATGAACTGGCTTTCTGGAGCCCATTTCCTATGGAGAGATACCTTGCTCAGCCCAGTCACAGGGTGGAGGGCCTTGGTCCTGTCTCAGTGTGGTGATGGGACAGACTTTGTTGATTTCCCATGGGAACCCTCACCCTCTCTGAGAAGCATAAAAGGGGGTATGAGGGAAAGGTGGGGGCTGCAGGAGGATAGGAGAGAGGGGGAACAAAGATTAGTATTAAAATGTTTGTATATTAAAAACCACAAGAATCCATACCAATGCAAATTATCTAAAACCAATAGTTGTCGAAATAGTTTACAAGTAGATACACTAATATACCTTATTATCCTATCTTATCTATTCCCCTTTTTTCTATACCAAACAAGATTCCCGAGTCTAATTTCTATTATTCTGCCCCAACACTGTAACAACTTATAACAACCCTGAGAACAAACAAAACCATCCATCCTATCTACTGGGAGAGGGGTGGCATTGTTTTCTTAGAATTACTTTCAGCTGTCTGTGGGGTAGATGGTATCTCTTTGATTCTGTATAAAAAACTAAAACAATGGTTAAGTCTAGTGAGGACTAGCGGTAACATTTGTAGCCAGTTTGGGTAAATCTTATCCAAGTTCTTATCTGAAGTTCTGGCTATAGTGTTGTAAGAAGCGGGACCATCTCAGCTAGCCAGGTTGAACTGTCCTGAGCAGTTGGGTAGTTTGTAGTGCAAAGCAGATCTTTGAGCGGTGTTTAATGGCTTAATGACAGCATTACGGACCAGGTAGACTTGTTGGTGTGGGCCCCTCCTCTTTTTGGAGACTCCAGAGACCACTGTTAGAAAAGTTTATTGTTCACTGTGGAAAACTTAAACATTATTAAAATCAAAACAGAAAGTTTACTCTTTAAGACAGTGACATATCTAAAGAGGCAAAAATAAGTATGAGGGGAAATATATTTGTGACAACAATAGTCCCTAGATGTGGTCTTCTGATCTGAGGCAGAAACTCTGAATCTGTCTTTTAACAACATGCTTGGATTTAGAGAAGGAGAGAGCCACACTCCAACTTCAAAGCCAGCTTTATTTTTTAGTTGAGTCAGGACTTCAACCTTTTTTGAGAAATAAAGAGACGTCAATTCTCAGGTAGCGAGATTTTACCCTGAAGAGAATATTGGTATCACCATATCATATTTTTCTTTGCTCAGTGATTTTTTTCTGGACAGTTTTTCAAGGTATTTTGACTTCTTGAGGATGGGTATTTCTATTTTCCTGTAAAGAGAGAAAAAGCAGAACCCTGCCTCGACATGTAGAATTGTCACATAGGTTGATGAAGTATCCCTTCTCCTTATTATGAGATCTCTCCTAAGCCGAGTGTTGATGACACACGCCTTTAATCTTAGCACTGGGGAGGCAGAGGCAGAAGGATCTCTGTGAGTTCAAGGCCAGCCTGGTCTACAGAGTGAGTACCAGGACGAAAGTGTAGGCTTCTGGTCTGCGGACCTGAAACGGCAGCCACACCCTTTGGGTGTGACTTCAGGCAGACAGAAGCAGAAAGAGAGGAGCTTGACGTGTGGCTTTCCTTTGCATGCTCTTTCCTTTGGGTCAGCGGAGAGTAGGGAAACACTTCAGCAGTTCTTGGTAGTTTTTCCGTGTAATTGTTCCCCAATAAACACCCATTTATCATTTTTCATGGGCCTAGTGATAGATTTACATCCTCACCTTCAATAAAGCAATACAAAGAAACCCTGTCTTGAACCCTACTCCCCCTCCAAAAAAGGTCTCTCCTCTTTGAATTGAATCTTTATTAATTTTGATGCTATCCACAAACTGTGCAAGCCACCTGTCACCTGCATTCAGGGGGTCTAGTGTTACCAGTAGGTTTTCCTGCCATCCTGGTCCCACAGCCACACCAGCCCCCAATAACACACAGAGATACTGTATTAGATATAAGGCTGTTGGCCTGTTACTAGCATTTCTTATTGGCTAGCTCTGTCTTAAATATTAACCCATTTTTATCAATCTAAGTATTTCCACGTGGTCTTGGCTTACCGGAGAGAGGGTCCGGAGTTCTGCTCCCTTGGTCCTACATGTTGAATCTCTTACTACCTCTCTTTGAATTCTCCTTTTCTTCTAGTCCCACCTATCTTGCTTTCCTGTTGGCCAACAGGGCTTTATTCATTAGCCAATAAGAGAAACATATTTACAGAATAACATCTTTTCTGTCTAAAATAAAAAGGGTTTTAACTTTAACGTAGTAAAATATATAACAAAACAGTTATCAAACAAGAACCACAGTTAACAATATTTAGTTCATTAACATTTAGCAAGATATAAAGAAAATATTTTATCATCTATCCTATCTTTGTGAGTCTGAAGTCCTGTAACTTATCTTTATGTAACTTATCTTTAATCCTAACTAAGGAAAACTATAACCACAACTATCTGTCTTCAACTCCTTCAAAGACCACAGAAGGATAATATATAAACTCTAGAAATGACAGAGACATCTTGCTACCTAATCAGTCACCTGAAGTTCTTCTGTAATGTTCCATCTTCAGCCTATAGACCATATTATGTCTGGCAGACTCCTCAGCAAAGCAGGAAACTTTAAACTGCCCACCTGTATTGGCAGTTTGTCAGTCACTTTTCTCTGTGTCCTGCATACTGTCTGGCAGATTCTTCCATGAAGCAGGAACCCTGTAGCAATGTCCATCTTGTTTCAGCAGTCACTTTTCTGTGGGTCCTGCATGTCCAGTTTACACAGCATAAAGTCAAACAGACCAGACAAGAGCAATATCTTGTCCAAATAGCTAGTCTTGCCATTTTGGAAGTAAACGCCATAACGAGTTTCTTCGATGTCCATATTCCTTTCTGACACAGGTGGTGTTGCCAGGAGCAGTTATGCCTCACTGTCAAGAAAAACCCTAAACCATTTTAAATGCCATATTCTGTAGGTCTTTGAAAGGTTTGAAGAATGCCTATTCATCTCAAATACATATCTGTATATCTAGAAAACCTAACTCTAAGTTTTGACTAATATAGGTAACTATTTATAATCTGTTCTTAATTATACATTACATTTTTAAATGAGCTATACAAACACAATACCTAAACAAGAGGAGAAATATACATATCACAAAACTGACCTTAAATTTGTATCAATAAATGAAAATCTATTCCAAGACAAAGTATTCATTTCTATACCATAATCTTCTTTTTACCTTTAAAAAGAGATTGGTTGTGATCATTAACCATTTATAACCAACTCCATATAAATGGAAACAAACATTTATAGACAATATTTGGGAATTTGGGAGTTGTTTTTTTCCAAACTGCTTCCTGATGGTAGGAGGCCCTGTCATGGGGATTCTAAGAAGATTCAGAAATCCTGGCTGCAGTCTGCAAGGCTGCCTTGTCGCAGCTGTTTTGAATGTTGAATCACCTGGGACACTGCTTCAGGGTGTCTGGCTTGATCAAACCATGTTTGTCTGGAAGGAATCCACAGCTTTTCATTTTCTGTGGAAACAAAAATAGAAATTCTTTCCCCCAGTAACTTGTCCTTAGGCTTAAATTTTGGAGTCAAAGCATTTTTAAAATATATACATTGGATTAATTTAGCAGCATTGATAATCAAATGTATTTTAGCAGTTATTCCTTCCTTAGCAATTGAGCAATTCAAAGACAACGCAACAGTGTACAGTATCTAGGCTCTCTGTGTGCTTTCCATCTCCACGTGGCTTTTTTTATTGCTCTATTTCTTTTCGTTTTATTTTTTTATTTATGGAGACAGGATTTTCTGTGTAACTTTGGCTGCCCTGGAATTCACTCTGTATACCAGGTTCACTTTGAGATCACAGAGGTCTGTTTGCCTCTGCCTCCCAAGTGCTGGAATTAAAGGCGTGTGCCACCAATGCCCAGTTACTCTCTTTGTATTTCTTTTTATTAACCAGACAATCATACACACCATTGAATTGTTAGCAGCGCTTCTTAAAAGCCGTGCGATTTTTTTGCCACTTATGCTGAGTCAGGAAACCTCCCTTAAAGAAGCCCCGCAAATCAATCTCTGCTTGACTCTAGCAAAACAGAGCCCAACCTAGAAAAATGTTGCTACCAAGAAGCCTTGCTTGTGTCTGTTCTTTTGTTTCTAAAACCCCTTTTGAAGCTTTTGTTAAGTTTTTAGTGGGAGTTCTCAGGCCCATATTGTGGCGCTATTTTATTACGCGCATGTTTTCCCATCAGCCTGGTCCCACAGCCATACCAGCCCCAAATAACACAGAGAGATGCTGTATTCTATATAAAGCTGTTGGCCTGTTACTAGCATTTCTTATTGGCTAGCTCTGTCTTAAATATTAACCCATTTCTATTCATCTAAGTATTTCCACGTGGTCTTAGCTTACCAAAGAGAGGGTCCGGAGTTCTGTTCTCTCGGTCCTACATGGTGAATGTCTTACTACCTCTCCCTGAATTCTCCTTGTCTCCTAGTCCCGCCTATCTTGCTTTCCTATTGGCCAACAGGGCTTTATTTATAGACCAATAAGAAAACATATTTACAGAATGAATGACATCTCCCATCAGTCTAGTTCAGTCCTATGCTTGTATTATTGCTCCTCCCTCTCTTCTGGAGGGAGCTCCTGGACTCTGGGAGCTCAGCCCAGTGCTTAGTTGTGAATCTCTGCATCTGCTTCCATCAGGTACTGGATGATGGTTCTATGATGACAATTAAGGAAGTCATCAGCCTGATAGCAAGGGAAGGCCAGTTAAGGAACCCGATGCACTACTGCTTAGAGTTTTATCCTGTGTATTCCTGGGAATTTTCCTAGTCCCAGGGTTCTCAATAATCCCATAATGGCTCCTGCTATCAAGACAATTCTTTCCTTGTTCCCTCTCTGTCCTTCTCCCAACTCAACCATCCTCTCCCCTTATGTTCACCTCCCCACTCCCCTTCCTCTCTCCCTCCCTCTCACACTCCCAGTTTACTCTGGGTCCTCTTTATTACTTAGCTTCTCTGGTGGTGTGGCCTGGAGGCTGCTTATCCTCACTTTGTGCCTAACATCCACTTATGAATGAATACATATTATATTTGTCTTTCTGGGTATGGATTATCACCCTTAGGATGTTTTTTTTTTTCTAGTTCTGTCCATTTTCCAAATTTCAAGAAGTCATTGTTTTTTACTGATGTGTAAATGTAACTCATTTTGCTTATCTGTCCTTCAGTTGAGGGGCATCTAGGTTGTTTCCAGGTTCTGGCTATTATGAATAATGCTTCTATGAACACAGCTGAGCAAATGTCCTTGTGGAATGAGTGTGCATCCTTTGGGTATATGCCACAAAGTGGTGTTGCTGAGTCTTGAAGTATATTTATTCCTAATTTTCTGAGGAACTGCCATACTGATTTCCACAATACTGTGTAGCACCTGTGCTATGATCTGTTCCACGAATCGGGTGAAGGTCTAGAGATTGAGATAAGAGGCAAGACAGCAACATCGGAATGCCCAATGCCGAATACCATTTATTGAGAGGATGGAGTGGGCTTATATACTGATTTACAGCACAGTGGAAAACAACAGGACTTTCCGGCTTAGCTCCTCCCCACCAGGAGTGTGTTAGCAAAAGAGGAAGAATACCAACACAACTTTGGGCCAAGATGTTCTGGCCAACAGCTTCAGGCTTGCTCAAGATGCCTTGGGGGTCCATGCAGGGCCCTACAAGCTGTACAAGTTTGCACTCCCACCAGCAATGGAGGAGTGTTCCCCTTAATCCACATCATCTCCAGCATAAACTGTCACTGGGGTTTTTTATCTCAGCCATTCTGACAGGTATAAGATGGAATCTCAGAGTAGTTTTGATTCGTGTTTCCCTGACAGCTAAGGATTTTGAGCAATTCCTTAAGGTCTTTCAGCCATTTGAGTTTCTTCTGTTGAGAATTCTATTATATCTGTACCCCATTTTTTTAAATTGGATTATTTGATATTTTAATGTCTTTTTTTTTTTGGTGCAGTCTATTTGGTGTTCTGGAAGCCTCTTGTATTTTCATAGGCGTGTCCTTCTTTAGTTTGGGAAAGTTTTCTTCTATGATTTTGTTGAATATATTTTCTGTGCCTTTGAGCTGGATTTCTTCTCCTTCTATATCTAATGTTCTTAGGTTCAGTCTTTTCATGGTGTCCCAGATTTCCTGCATGTTTTGTGTTAAGAATTTGTTGGATTTAAATTTTTCTTTGACTAATGAATCTATTTCCACCAAATATCTTCAATGCCTGAAATTCTCTCTTCCATCTCATGTATTCTGTTGTTTATGTTTGCATGAGGTTCCTGACCGTTTACCCAGACTTTCCATTTCCAGAATTTCCTCAGTTTGTGTTTTCTTTATTGCCTCTATTTCAGATTTCAAGTCTTGAATCATTTCCTTCACTTGTTTGATTGCTTTTTCTTGGTTTTCTTTAAGGGATTTGTCAATATATTCTAATTTTTTTGTTTGTCTTTTTCTCTATTACTTTAAGGGAATTTTTTATTTCCTCTTTAAGAGCCTCAATCATCCTCATGAAGTTGGTTTTTTTTTTAGTTTCTAGTGGTGTCTTATTGCTCTTTATATTATTGAGTGCGTTCTTACCTTGTCTATGCATCTCTTTCTCTAATCAGTATAGGTGGAGCCTGTGCTTCATAGGGTCTCTCTTTCTACAGTTGGTGTAGTTGGGGGCTGTGGCTCTGTTGGCCACTCCTTCAGGTACAAGTAAAACCGAGCTTCCAGCGGATGCTCCTCCAGGTGGAAGTGGGTCCAATGCTCAGGTGCAGGTGGGGCTGCAGCCTTCCTCAGATGCTGCTGCCAGGCAGGGCTTAATTTCTTTCTTATTTCTTTCTTGACCCAGTGGTGATTCAGTTGAGCATTGTTCAGTTTCCATGAGTTTGTGGGCTTTCTGCAATTAGTGTTGTTGTTGAATTTTAAGCCATGGCAATTGGATAAGAAATGGGTTAATTTCATTTTTTTAATCTGTTGAGGTTTGCTTTGTTACTAAGTATGTGGTCTACTTTTGAGACAATTCCATGTGGCACTGAGAAGAAGATCTATTCTTTTGTGTTTGGGTAGACTGTTCTATAGATGTCTGTTAAGCCCATTTGAGTCATAACATCTGTTAGTTTCTTTATTTCTCTGGTAGACCTGTCCAGTGGTGAGAAAGGGTTGTTGATGATGAGGAGAAAGGGTTGTTGAAGTCTCCCCACTATTAGTGTGGGGCTTGATGTGTGATTTAAGCTTTAGCAATGTTTCTTTTGCAAATGTGGGTGCCTTTGGATTTGGGGAACTGATGTTTAGGATTGAGACTTTATCTTGATGGGTTTTCCTGTGATGAATATGAAATGACCTTCTTCATCTCTCTAGATTACTATTAGTTTGAAGTCTATTTTGTTAGATATTGGGATAGCCCCACTAGCTTGCTTCTAAGGTCCATTTGATTGGAAACTCTTTTCCTAATCCTTTACTCTGAGGTAACATCTGTCTTTGAAGTTGAGGTATGTTTCTTGTATGCAGCAGAAGGATGGATTCTGTCTTCATATCCATCCTGTTAGCCTGTGCGTTTTTATAGGCGAATAGAGACCATTGATATTAAGGGATATTAATGACCAGTGATTGCTAGTTCCTGTTATTTTTGTCTTTGTTGTTGTTGGTATTGTGTGTGTGTTTCCCTTATTTGGATTTGCTGGTGTGAGATTATCTATTGCCTGTGTTTTTGTGGATGTAGCCAACTTCCTTGCGTTGATGTTTTCTTTCTGTAGGGCTGGACTTGTAGATAGGGTTGTTTAAATTTGGTTTTGTCATGGAATATCTTGTTTTCTCCATCTATGGTGATTGAAAGCTTTACTGGGTATAATAGTCTGGGCTAGCATCCATGGTCTCTTAGTGTTAACATAACATCTGCCCAGGACATAGGGCTTGCTGCTATGAAGGTCATTGGCTAAACAGATTGAAATCCCACAACACTTACCTTTTTTTTCTCTCTAAATAACATAAAACTATCTACAATAAGAACAGCTATCAAGTATTGTGCAGAAGAAAGAAAAGGTAATAACAGAAGCAAAGATGAAACTACAACTAGCAAAAGCAACATCAAGCAAGAAACACATTCTAAATGTCCAGGCTAATTACGCAGGCTATTCCAATAGCTGTCCTATCCTGAGGAGGCTAAGTCTCGTTCCTAAAAGATATGAGAGGATCATAGCTGTAACTATCTAATCTTCAACCCCATCAAAGACCTGAGAAGGAAAATAATTATTACTTGAGCAAGCCAGAAGTCGTTTTTCTAGTGACCACTAAGAGGCTGAAGGAAGGGACCACTTGCTCTCACTTACTTTCTTGCTCCGGTGGTCAGAGCCCAGCTCCCCTGGGCAGAACAGCGGGACACAGCACCGGATCACAGCAGTGTCTATAGTCTGATCTGTATCAGTGAGTATTTATCCTCATTTTATACCTAAAAAAAATTCTTGAGACCCTTTAACATGTAACAAAGAAGTAATTGTACAGGGCTGGAGAAATGACTTTCTGCTCTTCCAGAAGACCCAGCACCCAAGGTGAGTAGCTCACAACGGCATCCAACTCCAGGTCCAGGATCTCCAACACTCTTCTGGTCTCCATGGGCACCTGTGCACACACACACATACACACACACACACACACACACACACACACACACACACACACACACAAACTGGTTTTTTTTTTTTTTTTTTTTTTTTTTGAGACAGAGTTGTGTAGCTTTGGCTGTTCTGGAACTAGCTTTGTAAACCAGGCTGGCCTCAAGCTTAACAAAGATCCTACCTCTGCCTCCTGAGTGCTGGGATTAAAAGCAATGTGCCACTACCACCAGCTATAAAAATAAGTTGTTGGGGTTTTGTTTTATTTTTTTTCTTCTTCTTCTTTTTTGTTATTTTTGGTTTTTTGAGACAGGGTTTCCCTGTGTAGCTTTGAAGCCTGTCCTGGCTCTCATTCTGTAGACCAGGCTGGCCTGGAACTCACAGAGATTCACCTGCCTCTGCCTTCCAGGTAGTGGGATTAAAGGCGTGTGTGCTACCACCACCAGGCTAAAAATAAAAAATTTTCAAAGTAGTTGTACCCAGAAATAATGTATTAATAATGTATTACTTCTTACTTCTTGCAAAATTCTGGGTATCTTCTCAGTTCTAGTTCTCTTATTTCTCATACCTATCTTCAGAGCGTCTAACTTTCATCCACACCCTTCAGGTGCAGAGTGGAACAGGAAAACACGGACGTCTCCCTCGTGATCTCCTTAGAGTAGAAGGCCAGCAGAAGAAAGTCAGCAACTCAAAGGTTTCTGGGGAGAGCAAACTGCAGGAAGGCTTCATAAAGGCAGGGGCAAGACCAAGGCATAGAGCAGCAGCTGCAGATAGTGACACTGGAGATGTGTCACCTCTCTAAGTGTGAGGGGGGATGGTGACAGGCACCCAGAGATAGCTGAGGCTGAAGGAGGGGTGGCTGGAAGGCTGGTGCAGCCTTCAGTCCAGGGCTGCCACTCGCCTGCCTCGCAGAACTTGTGGCTCCTCCCCCTGCTCTTCTGTTCCCTGGTGGTGCTCACAACAGGGGACTCAGTGTGAACCCACAGGGTGGCAGTGACGTGGCAGTGACGGCTCAGCCTTAGTCTCCAGGGGCAGGCGAAGCTGCGTAGAGAGCATGGGGGCATGGGGACAAAGCGGGACGATCAGCAGGCTTCTACTGATGACAAAAGCATGAATACTATGGGACTGGCCTGGCTGCCTAGGTTCTGAGGCAGGACCCTCACTAGGCATGAGATCCAGGTCGGAGCAGAACCTGCTGACAGCAGCTGGGGAGCAAAAGCTCTGTCTCCCAGCTCCGGGTCTCCAGGAGCCACAGCATAGCTTCTTCATGAAAATCCTGGAAAAGAAAAAAAAATCCCCTTTGTGGGATTTTTGCCGGGGAAGTTCCTGTTTCTTATCACTTTGGGAGGCATCATTCCACCTTCTAAAGACAAGGCTCAGGCAGGGACACACACACCCACACACACATACACACACACACACACACACACACACACACCCCACACACACGTATGTATATACACACACACACACACACACACACACACCCCACACACACGTATGTATACACACACATACACACACACACCACACACACACACACACACCACACACACACTCACACACACCCATACACACACACACACCACACACACACTCACTCACACACACACACATACACACACACACACACACCCCACACACACACACGTATGTATACACACACATACACACACACACACACCACACACACACTCACACACACCCACATACACATACACACACACACACACACCACACACACTCACTCACACACACACACACACACATACACACACACCCCCCCACACACACCCATGAACAGACAAGTGAACTGAACAACTGAAAGGCCAATGAGGTGGCTCAGTGGGTGAAGGCCGAGCCTGAGGGCACAGGCTACCCAGGTCCCACAGGGCCCAGGAAAGAACTGGTTCTTATCCTCTGGCCTACACAATACATTTAATACAATTATAAATAAATTAATAAACGAAGGATTCCGTGTCTAAGCAAGACGCAGATGTCTCTTCCCTGAGGTAGCTGGCATCCCCAGCAGGGCAGCTTAACTCCAACACTGTGGAATTTTCTAGAACTCCCTAAGCCAGCTAGAAGCAAGTTCAAAATCCAGAAGGAACTCCACCCTAAACCCAAGTGCCCAGCAGGCCGCTGAGGAGCTGGTGTGCATGGCTACCTCAAGCCTAAATATTACACAGTGGCCAAGAGACCAACCTTAGACTCATGATGCCGCAGCCAGCTTGTCTACAGCACTCCTAGGAGAGATGTGTAGTTTGAAAAAGTTATAATCCTTTGCTAAACATCAAGGTTAGGGGTGGCCGTGCACTCCCCTGGCACAGCCCGTACTTGCAGCCTCGGTGGGAGGCAGAGGCGGGGGAGGAGAATGGCTGTGCGCACCTCAGCCCTAGGACGCGGTAGGCTCTCCAGCCTGCCCTCGCTGGCCCCCCAGGCCCAGGCTCTGTCCATTTCCCTTCCTCGGGGCAGGAAGGTGAGGTGAGGTAATGTCTCTGGAACCCCACAGTGGCAAGAAGATGAAAAGAATCCGAGAAATGCTGTGTTTAATTTAAAGCAGACCCAGCCTGCGAATTCACTCAGAATAACCAGTTTGTTTTTCTTGGACATTCCAGGGACCAAGTGGCCACCCCATGTCAAAGCCCAGCAGGAATGCTGGCTCACAGGGCCCCTTGCTGTGGGGCCACTCAGCTGCCTGCCAAGCACTCACTGGTGGCTCTCTCCTCCCTCGGGCAGAGTCATGGCCACTCTGGGGCATTGAGAGCCCCTTACCCTGTACCTGGCTGTGTGCTCTGACAGCAGCACACTATTTATTTATCCCACGTATTCCATAGGGCCAGGGGTTGTGCCAACCTCTCTATTCCCTCCTGTGTCAGAGCCTTCCAGCACCCTAAAAAAGCAGAACCAGTTTGATCACTCTCTTCCTACAGAGGGTGAGATCAAGGCAAAGAAAGGGTGGTTACGTAACTGTCCCCGTCACCCAGAGCTCCAGTCCATCAGCAAGCCTCTCCCTCCCATGGCTGCCTGTGTGGCAGCAGAGGGAAAAGTCGGGGTTAGGCACGCGGCTGCTCATGAACTGGAGTCAGAGTCACGGGCTCTTCTTTCCAGTAGCTGAACCCCGCTTGAGGGCCTCCCGTCTCTGTGGGGTTTGTTGCTTGCAGGACTTTGAACTCCTGTCTATAATCTCTGCATGGCTTAGGGAAGAGTAGCTAGCGTAGGAAAATGTGCCAGGCAGACAGCAGGCCTGTGTGCTGGGCCCGGCCCTGGCCTTGGACAGAACCCCCCTTTCCTGCTGAGCCTCATTTCTCTATAACACCATCTTTGTCTTGGGGGAGAGAGAAGGGGAAGAACACACATGGCTCTTACGCCTTGGGTCTTGTGTGGTCCTGACATGTTCTGGCTCTATTGTATATGTGGATTTCTGCAACTAGAGCGTGTCTGAGGCAAATGTGGGTGGGGGAGGCATAGGGAGCCAGGCAGGGGAGTGGCTTCCGGAGGAGTTTCCAGAACATAGAAGGAAAACGCATGGGTGGGGCCCTGCAGTGAAACCAGGACTAGGTGGCCCAAGTCGATTTAGTCCGGAGGCCCAGGCCTAGCCTGGCACTGCTGGTGGCCCTCTTGGCAGGAGGCTGCCCCACAGGAGCAGTTTCTGCCTCCCAGCTTTTGAAGGCAAACAGGCAGGGAAGGGGGCCCATCCAGTGTGTGTCCCCGTGTCCCCGTGTGCCTCTGCTGCCAACTGTAGTGCTCTACTCCTAGCCACTTAACGAGGAACAGGCAGGAGGCTGGGATGACTAGATCCAGGGTAGTAGAGCCTGTCGCAAGCAAACGCGGTTTCCGCTCCCCGACCTGACCCATGAAGAGGAATCTCAGGCTGAGAACGGGGAGCCAGAGAAACTAGATCAGGGCACAATGGGCTTAGTGTGGGAGGACTCTACTCCCAAGAGATGTTTCCATGGCACCCACAAATGTCAATGGTCACATTGTGTGGGTGGCCTCCGGTCCAGCCTCTCCCTTGGGGCAGAAAGACCGCGTGTAGGAGGGAGCCATGCTCTCTTGGTCCCACAAATACCCCTGGCACCATGCTGTGGGGTGGTTGGTAGGGAATGGGAGTCTTCGGGGCTGGGGCTCAAGCACACAGACATTCAATCCTCCTGTCCAGGGGGTGCTCATCGCTGGAGGGGACAGAAAACCTGCCCTTTTGTGTACCTTTTCCAAACCTGAGCTAGTAAATCAGCCCTCCCTCTGCTGACCTGTGCACAGGAACTGCAGGCCTCGGTGCCAAGTTTGGAGAAACTGCAGGCGATGTGTAAGTTATCAAACCTTGGCAATACGAAACTCACTTTCACCAAAGCAGTATGGTAGCTGCTTCATCTGGTTAACTCTTAGCCAGGCAGCTCATGGCAAATGTGGTGATGGAAACTACCAGCACAACTTTCTGGCATGTCCTGGCTGAGGATGCTGCTGAAGAGCTCTGGGCCGGGAGAAGAGGGCTCCGGGCAGGGTCCAGGCCAGTTGAGGGGCAGGAGTGGGAGCTGTCGGGCTCAGGGGCAGGAAAGTGAATGGTGCTGTGCAGGGGGCTGGGACCCAAGGCGACAGACAATCTTACACAGCTGTGCAAAGTGTGTAAGAGTCCTCATCCCCCGCCCCGCACCCCCAGGACACTGAATGAGGACTAGGGGCCCTGGACAACAACAGCGCTGGGGTGTTGGGGGAACTGTGGTGTTGGGGTGAACTCAGGATGAAAGGAAGACAGAAGGAGGGCCTGAGGGCTGGGAAGCGGGCTCAGCAGTTGAAATGCTTCCGCTCAAGCCCAGAAATGCGTGTAGACGCCAGTGGCAGGGATGGTTCACCTCTGAGGGCAGAGACAGATCCGGGTCACCAGGGCAAGCTGGCAAGGGAAGCAAGAGACCTCGCTTCGGTGACACAAAGTGAAAGATGGGTCAGAGTGATCCCCAACATCAACCTGCAGGGCTCCAATCCGAGGCCCACACGTGTTCATGTGTGCGCACACACGCGCGCGTGCGCGCACACACACACACACACACACAAGCACGCACGCACAAGCACGCACACACGCACACACGCGCACACACACGCACACACACGCACACACACAAGCACGCACGCACACACACACGCACACGCACACACGCGCACACACACGCACACAAGCACGCACGCACGCACACACACACACACACGCACGCACGCACACACATACACCAGGAAAAATGGAGGGAGAGAGGAAAAGGCAGGCAGGGAGGCAGCGAGGATGGAGAGCCCTTGGGAAAGACCTGATGGGGAAAACACAGGAGTCCACTTGCCGTACGTAGGGGCGTGGCCACCCTGGGCTTCCCGAAAACAAAAGTCCCTACAGGACTGGCGTGGCAGCTGTTACCGCTTTTTCATGGCACGAAGACACGTCTGTGGTCACCTCTGAGAAGGTGCCACGGCAGATGTGGGAGGGGCTGGTGCTGATGGCGCCTTACAGCTAGCTCCATGCAGGGCTGTATCTCCCCACCCGAGGAAACACTGGGGACTTCAGAGACTTCTAGGACATCGTTTAAGGCCTCCCTTTCCCTATTCTTCCTGATGGGAAGAGCATCGACACCTGGTCCCTGGTGTCAACCCGGAGAGTTCCTCCCTCCTGGGCTGCAGCTGAACTCTGCCCGTTTGTAGGAGCAAAGACGTGAGATCAGGGCTGCCAACCATACACACATATAAACACACGTACACACACACACACACACACACGTATACATACATACATACATACATACCATACATACATACATACATACATATATGCTATCCCAGCTGTGGCCGCAAGTGGATCGCCTAACCTCTCTGAACTATGTTTTTTTTTTTTTTTGAGGGACGCAGTGAGGGTGAGGGTCAGGCGGGTTTGGCAGGGATCTCTGTCTATCCAGAGAGTCCCCGGTAGTTAGTGTTTGAGCCGTTACTTTCCTGTGAGAAACTGTGAAGCCCCTTTCCTTTATTTTTATTTCATGTGTACGGCTGTTTTGCCTGCTGCATATCTGCGTGCCTCTTGTGTGCAGTATCCGCGGAGGCCAGAAGAAGACTCGGCTCTCCGGAGACCACAGTTGTGACCATCCATCATGTGGGGGCTGGCAGCCGGCACTTTTAACTCCTGGACTGTCTCTCCAGCCCCTAAGGAAAAGCCTCCCGGCTTCTTTTCTCTAGGTAATGGGTGATTTTCACAGGCATGCTGTGCAGAAGGCACACATACAAGAACCCATTTCTTCAGGCCTCGCACTCAGACGACTACGGTAGTGGGAATCAGAATGCCGGTAGCCTTAGCAGACGATGTCAGTCACCTTGCGGGAGCACGGGGTGATGGAATGTTCCAGATCTGCCTGGGTGATACTAGCCTGTACAAAGCCACCGAGCCCTATCGACACTTAAGGTGTATGCTTTTTGCTATCCAAAGGCCACTTAGATACATTTTTAGAAGAAGTGAGTGCACATCTTTCTGATGTTATTTGCATTTTATTGAAGCGCTAGGCTACGGAGGCACTGACTCCTAGAAACTTCTAGAAGAAGGGGCCTTTGAAGAGACTCTGAAGGCTGTGCGGTTTCCATGTTGCTCTGCTCTTCTAGTCTGTATCTGATTCCAAGCTCCAGACCCATGGCACACTGGGGACTATTTTGACTTTTATTATGCTTAAAAATATTTTATTTACTGAGACTTGAATGCATGTATACTATATATTTTGGTCATATCCACCACCATTTTTTTCCCAACTCTTTCTGAGCTGCCCCTCAATAAATGTTCCTTTCCCAACTTCATGTCCTCTTAATTTTTTGTTTGGTTTTACTTTTTGTTTTTGAGACAGGGTTTCTCTATGTAGCCCTGGCTGTCCTGGAACTCGCCCTGTAGAGCAGGCTGGCCTCAAATTCATGGAGATCTGCCTGCCTCTGCTTCTCACAGGGACTCTGAGCCCAGGTCATCCGCCCAGCAGCAGGCATCTTGATCCACCTAAGCCATCTCACCAGCCCCCCCCCCGGGCTTTCTTTTAAAAGCCCTGCTTCTGTCTGGGGAGATGGGTTCAGTAGGTGAAGTGCTTGGAAGCTTTATAATCATTGAGACCCAAGTCCAATCCCCAGAACCAATGTGCAAAGGCTACAGGCGGTGGCATAGTTTGTTTTCCAGCCCCGAGGAAGTAGAGGAAGTAGAGCTAGATGGCCAGTCAGCCTACCCTATTGGCAAGTTCTAGACTAATGAGAGATTCTGCCTCAAAAGGATACAGATGCAAATTGCTTCCAATTATTTTAAATCTACAGAGAGTTGAATGTGTAGATGAGGCTGTGAAGGACCAACTACATATGTGCATACTTTTTGTATTTCAAAATGTTTAGAAATGATTCTTGCAATTTTCTTTTTTAAAATGATAGGCTACATACCACGTGCTCTTTCTTGGCAATCCCTAAGTACCACTCAAGGACATTGTAAAAGAGGAAATGTCACTTTCCATTCATTTTGCAAACATAATGAAATTTCTCAACATACTTTAAATATATTACTTAACAAAGTTGACATCATGTTCCACTCTGGCGACATTTAACTAAAATTTTATTCACTTTGATTATGCAGTTTTCTCTTTATATTTTCGAGCAAATTACTCCCCTGGATCTTAAATGTATTCTGTGAGGACAGTAGCCATTTGACAAAGTGGCTCTGGCTGGGAAGCCAGCTCTCTGGTCTTGTGGGTGAGCCCCAGCCAGAGCTCATGAGAAACGGCAGGGTGTGGCTGAGGTTTGCAGGCCAGGGGGGTGTGCATGAGGGAGCGATGACCCACCTCACCATGCACAGGTATTTCTTTTCCATCCTGGGGAGATGGAGAGACTATCTTTAGCCCATAAAACTCTTGGAATCCTGGACCTCTATTGTTTGACTCCCAATGTGAGCTTAGTGGCTCATCTTTGAAAGTTCTCAGGCTGCAGAGATACTTGGAGGGTAAAGTGCCTGCTGCCCGGACATGAGGACCAGAGTCTAGACCTGCAGAATCCACATAAATGCCAGGTGGGTAGGGTGCCCACCTGTAATTCTAAAGGCAGAGACCTGGTGAAAGCTAGCTAGTTAGCTAGCCTAGCCAATCTGCAAGCTCTGGGTTTCCCTAAAAGGTCCTGCCTCAAAATATATGGTGGAGTGCAATTAAGGAAGACACTAACATGTCTCCTCACATGTATGCCTGCACGCACATGCACCCTCACACACACACACACATACAAACCACATACTCATACTGAAGAATAAATAGATAGATATTAAAAAGTTTGCTCATGTAAACAGACCTGAGCAGACTTGAGAAGACATTCCAAGTAGAGTCAAATGAAAGAGGCAGGTCTCATAACACAGCAAGTGGTAACATACAGAAGAGTATGTATAAGCGCGCACACACGTACACACACCTACCTGCATACACTTGCCTATGCAGAGAAGTGTTGAGAACATACTGAAACCATGATCATAACTGGGAAATAGAATTATGTGGGTGCTTACAACCTGTGAAAGCGGCCTAGACACCCATCTCTACGCTTATGTGCTGAGTCAGTCCTGGTGTGGGTCAGCCCACTCAAAACGCTTACCACAAAAATAAAAATTTTAATGCTTAGCTAAAAACTTCAAAACAAAGCTGCTCATAAAAGTGAAGAAACATGTCATTTGCCTAACAAATTAAACAGCACATTGGGCGCTGGGAGAGGTTTGCTGTGTCAAGTCTTCCTAGATGAGCGCAAGGACCTGAACTCTGATGTCCAGCACCCATGTGAAAGCTGGGGGAACAACTGTCCTCTGCATCCCAGTGAGCTCTGCTGCAGTGAGCGCCTGCCTCCAAAGGGCGTAAGTAACCAATGATAAACAAACGAGTAAGGTGGGGAGTGATGGAGGGAGACATCTGACATTAACTTCTGGATGACACACACACAGAACATACACACCCCAAACACACACACACACACACACACACACACACACACACACACACAGAACATACACACCCCAAACACACATACACACTCCAAACACACACACACACACACACACACACATACATCAAACATACACACACACCCCAAACATACATACCCCAAACACACACACACAACAAATGCACACACTACACACACACACACACCAAACATACACACCCCAAACACACACATACACACACACATCAAACACACACACACTACACACACACCAAACATACACATACCAAACACACACACACCACACACATACACACACCAAACACACACACACACCACACATACACATACCAAACATACACACCCAAACACACACATACACACACACCAAACATACACATACCAAACACACACATTAAACACACACACCACACACACACACATATATACTCACACACACCAAACACACACACCAAACACACACACCAAACACACACACCAAACACACCACACACACATACACACACACACACACACACACACACACACGCACGCACACTCCCTCCTCACAAGCCCCCACATGACACCTCCACATACACACACACACAGCACTCTCACACATACCCCCCACCACAACACAAACATACATTCCTCACCCCACACATACACACACCAGAACACTAAGTGTACAGTAACTGATATAAACATATTAATGATGACTCAGTTCACAGGCTAAAGGTCAAGTAGCAGTGGCTAGCCAGGCTGTGGGGGTGCTGGCCTAGCCAGGCTGTGGTGGTGCTGGCCTAGCCAGGCTGTGGGGGTGCTGGCCCTAGCCAGGCTGTGGTGGTGCTGGCCTAGCCAGGCTGTGGGGGTGTGGCCTAGCCAGGCTGTGGGGGTGCTGGCCAGTCTGTAACCCTTGCGTATGTGTGCCTCCATCTTCTCCATTTTAGGAAATCTTACTTCCAAAATATGTGTCATGGGTGACATTTCAGTTCTCATCTATTTTATTTTTAATTAAAACATAATTACATCGTTTCTCCACTTTTCTTTCTCCCTCCAGTTCCTCCCAAGTCACGTCCTCTCTTTGCTCCCTCTCAAATTCATGTCTTTTCCCCTTGTTATTGTTCCATACAATGCACATGTTGTGGGATATTTGTCGCTGTGTGAACATATATTGCTATAATAAAATGTTGAATGGCCGATAGCTAGGCAGGGGGTGCAGGTGGGATTTCTGGGGAGAGAAAGGAAGAGGAGGAAGGATCAAGGCCTTCTAGAGATGCCAGGAGATATGGAAGAAACGGGATGGTGGTGCATAACAGAACACAGATTGATAGAAAGGGGTTAATTTAAGTTATAAGAGCTAATTAAAAACAAGCCTAAGCTATCGGCCAAGCTTTCACAATTAATAAGAAGTCTCCAGGTCATTATTTGTGGGCTAGTGGTCCAACCATAGTGCAACAAGAAAGATGTCTCCCAGGCAGGCTGTGGTATACGGACGGCTCCAGCCGCTAACTATGGGCTTCAGGCAGCCAGTACGCAGCTGCGTGGAGGGTTTAAGGCTTGGTGTATGCAGTCAAAAGAGACCGAAGGCACTCAGTGATGTGGTCCAGACGGAGAAAACCTTTAAAACAGATACAGTAAAAAATAGGTATAGACAACCATAGAAGAAAATAAATAGTTTAAAAACAATAAAGTCTTTTAAGACAGAGTAAAGTAACATAAAAGAAAAAGGCCATATAAAGATGGGACGTATACAGGACATCTGGATCCTGTATGGTGTTTTGTTAACTGAGTTTTTTGAATGCTGATGAATTAAATCAGCTTGTATGCTTTAGGGATGTTCTAACTTTAAAACAGAAACCTAGGTATGTATTATGTTAAGGGAGAGGATATACCTTTGTTTCCACAGGAAACAAAAAGCTATGGATTCCTTCAAAATTCATAGAGATCAGATTTGACCAGGGGTGACCTCCTGAGGATCTTGGCTGCAGACAGGAGGGAAAAAGCTAAGAACGGCTACAAAACAGGTGATTTATAAGCGGATCCCTTGATAGGGACCTGAGACTGGATGAGACTTGATAAATCCTGTTGGCTGTGGCGTTCTCATGGCTTATTATTACATGCCATCTTTCATATGTCTAGATAGAGATTTATATTACCATTTGGTTATGTACTCCAATGGACTTATAAAGTTAACAGATGCCCTTTACATGCTCAAACATAGAACAACAACAACAAAATCATCTCTAGCTGACTTGTACACACCACACATTCCATACTTGTGCTAATGCAGATATATGGTACCTTTAAAAGTTTGTATGTTTTCAGAAAAAAAAAAAAAAGGGACTAGACACCAATGAAGGTAAGTAGCCCAGTAATCCAGCCTCTCAGATGCCTCTGTTGCAGTTTCCTCAAAATTCTGCATCCTGGAGCACTTCAGAGCTGCTGGCTGAGATGACCCAATCTAAGAGATCGCTCCGGCCAGGGCTGCA
Source organism: Cricetiscus sungorus (assembly GCA_030556225.1). Taxonomy (NCBI): domain Eukaryota; kingdom Metazoa; phylum Chordata; class Mammalia; order Rodentia; family Cricetidae; genus Cricetiscus; species Cricetiscus sungorus. Next base: position 9,885,416 of record JANBXA010000202.1, on the reverse strand, counting down.
GATGATCTCTGTGCTTTCTCATCAGAGTCTGGACAACAAATGGTAGCGTCAGCTCTCCCATGACTTGATCATTAACCCAGTTTCCCCAGGGTCCTCCAAAGATGCCATTGCCCCGGATAACAGGAAGCAGTCTAGAGAACACAATGACCATATTCCAAAGATATGGGGTGAATGATTTTCGGCCATTCATTCAATGGATTATGGATGTTTACCACTGTTAAGGAGTGTTGGTTGCAAATTGTTGTTGGTCATGGCCAGGGAAAAAGCTAAGCAAAGGAGATTAGATTCAGGGATCTCTTTCTGAAGGAAAGAGGGGGGGGGCATAGTATAGAAATAATTTTGAACAACCACTAGTCTCAACTATTTTACATTGGTATGGATTTATATATACTGATACAAATCTAAGGTTATTTTTGTTATATTGTATATATATATGTTTCTACTCTTGTTTAAGGTATACTTATGTAGCTCATTTAAAACTGCAACGTAAAGTTCTAGTCCTTAGAAGCTGTTATCATAAACCATGTAGGACAATTAAGAAAGGCAGGCTAGTATTTAGTCATCTATCTATAATAACCAAACTTGTAGTCATGTTAGGTATGCTTTCAAGGTCATGCAGATAGATGGTCTTCAAACACTTCAAAGACCTACAGAAAATGGCATTTAAAATGTTTCAATAACATAAGGCTTTTCATGACAGTGACACACTTCTGCTCCTGGCAGCACCAATTCACTTCAAAAAAGAATGATGGGCACCTGTGAGCATGTCTACAATGCATTTTCTTAATCAGTGGAAGGACCACACCCATGGTGGGTGGGACCGCCCCAGCAGATGGTCCTGGTTTCTATAAAAAAGCAGGCTGAGCAAGGAACAAGCTGGAAAGAAACATTATCCATGGTCTCCAGGTTCCTGCCCTATTTGAGCTCCCGTCCTTACTTCCCTCCATGATAGACTGATATCTGGTTTGGTCATGTTGTGTATGACAATAGAAACCTTAACGGAGATCTGACATCTTTAAATAACAGTTAAATGTGTACAGACACCGTAGATAAATAACAGTTAAATGTGTACAGACACCATAGAGCTGTACAGGTGTACGTATACATAAATGCTTATGTATATAATGTTAGAGTCCAGACTGCTCACAGATGCTGACAGGCCCCCCAGTGGACCATTGTCTGTGCATCCTGAGTGGGCAGCCTTGCTGGTTGGTCCAGGACGTCTCATCAAAAACACTGCCACATGCTGTTCCCCACTCCCTCACTCACCTCCTGTCTGATGCCAGAGAACCAGAGAGCCTGGCTGCTGGCTCTCAGCTGCTGTGTGATATTTCACTCTTGGCTCTTTGGGGGACCTACCATCTGGCTCCCAAATAAATCTCACAGGGAGGCTTATTCTTAGTTAGGAATGCCCAGCCTTAGCTTGGCTTGTTTCTAGCCAGATTCCTTATCATAAATTAATCCATCTACCTTTTCCCTCTGGACTTTTATCTTTCTTTCTTCCGCATCTCCACTTCCCTTCTTACTCCGTGGCTTGCTGGGTGGCAGGGTGACTGGGCTAGGCTCCTGACCTCTGACATCCTCCCCTCCTTATTCTCTCATTGCTTACTGTATTTACCTTCTCACCCTGTCTGCCCCACCCTTTCTTGCTCCTGCCTCGCTATTGGCTCTTTATTAGGACCATCGGGTGTTCAGACGGGCAGTCACAGCTGCACAGAGTTAAACAAATGCAGCATAAGCAAAAGTCACACACCTAACATAATATTCTACCACTCTCAGCTCTCAATGTTCCCCTGCCTCCAGCTTTTAGAGGGTCCTTCTGCCGCACGCACGCACGCACGCACGGGCTCTGCTTCTCCTAAAGACCCTGCCTTGCTCTCTCTTCTCTGGTCCTGAGGCTTAAAATCTGTTACCACCCCTCCCCCTGTCCATGGCATTAGTGATTCTTCTAGTGAACTTCTTAGTCCCAAGTAACCCATCTTAGTGTCCTCTCTAGCCACATCACACCCCAAACCTGACAGTTCACACACACATACAGAAACTCATTCATTTGTTTTCCTAAAGTATATCGGCACAAAGCCACCAGCCAACTTGAAAACCGGAGGCTTTTGCCAAGAGAATCTAAGGGCACCCTCCCTGAAATGACCTTGACAGAAGAGCACATTGGACAATGTCAGGGAACACATTGTTGCCAGAATGTCAACACAGTAAGATTCCTGACACCAACTTGGAAGCACAGCTGGCCTGGGGGATGGAATGTAATATTTTTAAAACTCAGCATTAGGGGCTGGGCTGATGGCTCAGCAAGTGAGATCACATGTGCAAACTCGAGGATTGGAGTTCAAATCCCCACACATGTAAAACGCCAGGTTTGCCACACACACCTGTAGTAACCCCGGTTCTATTGTTGGCAGGGTGTGTGTGTGTGGGGAGGGTGTGTGTGTGGGGGAGGGTATGTGTGTGTGGGGGTGTGCACATGCGCATGCGCGTGCAACACTATTCCTGGAGAAGTGAACAAATGTCTATATAGACCAATTAGGAAACCAGTAACAGACCAAAGAAACACTGACACACCAAATTTCAAGTCGGTGAACGACTGAGTTCATAAGAATGTGAGTGAAGGGTTACAGGAACGGGACGACCCAAAGACAGACCATCACCAAACCCCACTCCAGGACGGCTGATGACTCGCCAAAGCTGTAACCCTGCAACCCTCTGCACAACCCGCAGACAGCTCAACAGTCAGTCTCTCCTCAACAGCCCCTGCTGCTTACACAGCTTTGGGCGGGAGAGGCTGTGTGACTCTGTAAGTTTCAGGACTTCGGCTGTTGAAGGTCCGTCTGCATGCTGTGAATATGTATTGCTCTCATTGGTTAATAATAAAAGCTGTTTGACCAATAGCCAGGCAGGGTAAGGTTAGGTGGAAGAATGAAACGGGACGTGGAGAGGAGGGGTGGGGTGGGAGAGCCAGCCACCCAAGAAGCAAGATGCCAGAGAACCCGCAAATCACGGCCATGTGACGATGCATGCATTAGAAGAAATGGGTTACTTTAAATGTTAGGAATAAGTTAGGAATAAGCTAGTTAGCAATAAGCCTGAGCAATTGGCCAAACATTTATAATTAGTATAAGCCTCTGTGTGGTAATTTGGGAAGCAGCTGCCAGAAATTTGGAAACAGGCAGGCAAGAGACAGAGAAACCTCCGATTGCAGACTTCCTGAGATTTTTGAGTTGTTTACTTCCGGAGCCTTAGCTAGCCGCCTTTCCAGATGGACTGCTTTGGTTCTGAGGAAATCTCTCAACAGTGGAGACACAAAGGCCCTGCTTACTGACCACAGCCTAGCTCCAGGTTCCCTGAGAAGCCCTGTCTCAAGGGAATAAGGCAGAGTGACAACTGATACCTTTCCTGGGCTCTGTTAACACACAGGCACTTGAACCCCCACACACATGTGCATATGCCCCCCCACACACACACGTGCACACACACGTGCACACACACGTGCACACACACGCACACGCACACACGTGCACATGCGAGCGCTGGAGCGCGCACACACATACACACACCTTTTTTTTTTTAAGATCAGCATTAGGATTAAAATCCTAAAATTTAGGAGGCAGGAGGACCAGATGTTCAAGGCTAGCCTTGACTACAGTGAGTTTGAGGCCAGCCTGGGCTATGAGACTGTTTAAAACTAATCGGCTCAGCACATTTGTCGGCATCCTTCTACATCTGAAGCATTTCTGGGAATCCCTGCAGCCACTGTTTTCACTTTTAAAAGTGTCTCTAAAATGAAGCAGCTGGCCTCTACATTTCCATACAATTTGAATGGATTTGCCTTCAGCCAGCTCTAGGAAGCTCTGTCTCCTCTGCCTGGGGTCGCTCCTGAGAGGAACTGCCTTTGGTCACTAACCCTGCTAGTCATTCACCACAACCCAGCCCTGTGACCACAACTTCGCCCTTGTAAGGGCAGGAATCTCCTCTCCCACACCCCAGGTTAAAGGCAACCTTGAAAGAACCTGGGCACGTGACTGACGATGACGCTGATGCCCCTAAGACGAAGAGCAAGGGCAGCACAGGTCAGTACCTTTGTGCTGGTTCCCTGCATCCTGCTCTGCATCCTGCTCTCCATCTGGGCTCGCCTTTGACGGTTGGTCCCAACATGGTAGTGTTTGGAGCTTTGCCACAGGGGAAATCTTAGGGTACTTCGTCTGTAGAATGGGGTTTCTATCACCTGTCTCTTGTAGCTCAGACAGGATTAAATGAAATGAAGAGAACCCGGGAAAATTCACAGAGGCCAGCCTGCAGGGGAGTGCATTGCCCAGGCCCGCAGGCTGTGTTGACGACCTAAGCTGTTCCCATCTGCAGATGCTTGAGCCTGGCTTTCAATCACCAGCCATTCTTAAGAAACGAAAATACAACCCAGGAATGGTGGCTCACACCTTTAATCCCAGGACTTGGGAGATAGAAGCAGGTGGACCTCTGTGAGTTCCAGGCCAGTGTCTTAGGGTTTCTGTTGCTGTGAGGAGACACCATGACCATAGCAAGACTTACAGAAGAATCATCTAATTGGGGCTTGCTTACAATTGCAGAGGTTTAGTCGATTATCACGGTGGGGAGCATGGTGGCACACGGGCAGAGATGGCTCTGGATAGCAGCTAAAGGTTCTACAAACAGGCAGCAGGCATAGGGAAAGAGGAGGAGGAGGAGAGAGAGGGAGAATGGGTGTGGCTTGAACACTTGAAAACTCAAAGCCCAACCCCACTGACACACTTCCTCAGCAAGGCCACACCCGTAGCAGTGATGTCGCACTCACGAGTGATGGAGCATTCAAATCTATGAGCCTACGGGGGGCACTCCTATTCAAACCGCCACAGCCTGCCTGGTCTACACAGAGAGTTCCAGAACAGCCAAGACTACATAAAGGGGCCCCGTTTAAAAAAACAAACAAAAAAGCAATTTGTGTTGGAGCATCTATCCAAAAGGAATGCTGACAATCGTGTTAGTGTACTGCCTAACAAGAAAATGCCTTCGGAGAGAAGCAATTGCTCTATGGCTGTCTCCTGTGCATGGAAACATGCCTGCTGGTGGAGAAAGGCTCAGCAGCCTTAGGACGCCATGAAACCTCCAAGACTCGGGAGATCCCCCCCCCCAGGGGTCTTCAGGCAGTGAGCCATTGGTGGGGGAGCAGATGCTCTTCAGTGGAGCTGCTGCAGATTGTGCAGTGTACTCCAGTTGTGCAGTTTTCGTGAGCTGACTGCCGCCCTTGCTGGGGAGGCTTTGCGGTGGTACAGCTGCCTGAGTCACTGGGTGTGAGTAACCTCAGTAAACCCACTGGTTCACCGAGACAGACTAGGGTGGAAACGGACTTGGACAGAATCGTGTGTTAGGCAGGGTTCTCTAGAGTAGCAGAACTACAGAATGAATCTCTCTCTCTCTCTCTCTCTCTCTCTCTCTCTCTCTCTCTCTCTCTCTCTCTCTGTACACACACACACACACACACACACACACACACACACACACAGGCTGCAGTCCAGTTAATTCAACAATGATTTGCTAAGAATGGACAGTCCAAGAAGCCGGTAGTTGTTCAGCACAAAGGCTGGATGTTTGCTGGTCTTTAGTAGATGCTGCAATCCTGAAGTAGGCTCCAACGCCAATGCAGGTCTGGATGATGCAGCAAGCAGAGGGCAAACAGGCCAAGAACAAAGCTTTCTTCAAGATGTGTCTCCTTGCTTCAAGATCTGGATCGAAGGTGTGAGCCTTCCTGCCTCAAAGGTCTGGACTAGAAGTGGGTTCATCCACTTCAAACCAAGCAAAGGCAGTTTCTCATAGGCATGCCCGCCATCTCTGGATTAAGTTAATCCCAGAAGCTGACAGTCAAGAATAGCCATCACAAATTGTTTCTTTGGTCTGCTGCTGGCCGCTCTATCTGGGATGAAAAGAAATATACACCCCCACCAAAGAGTAATAAGGTGAATATGACTAAAATATATATGTTTATGAAAATGTCATAACAAGAGCCATTATTATATATGATTGGTATATGCTAATCTAAAATTTAAGTGCAAAGATAAAATTGTTTGGAGAAAGTGAGCGTACAGAAGTTCCAGGTGGTGGTTATGACTCTTAATCTAGAAGAGCATGCCTGTTTAAAGGCTCACACAAGGAAGAGTGTTCTTGATGGACTTCACAAAATCATTTTCATTAAGCAAATATTTTAAGGGCTGGAGAGATGGCTCAGAGGTTAAAAGCACTGAGTGCTCTTCCAGAGGTCCTGAGTTCAATTCCCAGCAACCACATGGTGGCTCACAACCATCCGTAATGAGATCTGGCGAGAAGAAATACATGCAGGCAGAACACTGTACACATAATAAATACACATTCAAAAAAGAAAATGTTTTAAATATTCTAATAAACTGATTGATACATACATAACAAAAGATGACATGTCTTTATATACATTTCTGAATCAGAGAAAATACTTTGTCGAAAAAGAAAGAAGGCTGGACAGACAGCTCAGTGGTTGAAGTTCTGGCTATGCCGGTGAGTCTGAGTGGAGCCGGATGTGGCCCTGCATCTCTCTAACACCAGTGTTCCTGTGGCAACATGGGAGAATCCCCAGGAGCTCAAAAGCCAGCTAGCCTGGTGTACACAGCAGCAAACAACAGACCCTACCTCAGAGAAGGAAGACGGTGTGTGGGGGAGGATACTTGCTGGGTGTGGGTGGGCAGCATGGGTGGGCAGTGAGGCCACTCAGGACACACAGGGTTTGGTTGCCAGATGGCCACGTGGCTGTAGGAAAGACTCAAAGGAGACAGGAGATTCCGCACTCTACACAGGCGTCTCAGTGAATTTTAAAGTGTGGGACAGAAAGCAATGGCCAAGGGCTCAAGAGTCTAGAGGACCAGCAGGGCAGAGAGCTTGACAGCAGGTAGGCAAGCATAGCACTGGTGCAGTAGCTGAGAGCTCGCATCTGATGAGAGAGAGAGAGAGAGAGAGAGAGAGAGAGAGAGAGAGAGGGAGGGAGGGAGGGAGGGAGGGAGGGAGGGAGGGAGGGAGGGAGGGAGGGAGGGAGAGAGAGAAAGAGAGAGAGAGGGAGAGAGAGAGGATGCTGGCAGGGAAGTGGCAAAGGGGGCAGAAGGACACTCCCCACTTGCTCCCGTGCCCCTAGTGGGGGGGGGGAGAATGCTGAAGAAAGAACCCCCAGAGCTCAGCCACGGGCCAACCCTGGGCTGCAGGGAGCAGTTTGCTTTTTTTTGTGGGGGAGTTGCATGTGCTCTGACACCCATGTGGAGATCAGAGGACACATTTTGGGAGTCAGTCCTCAGCACCCAGCATGCTGAGGCAGGATCTGTCTGTCCTGTGGTGAGTACTCCAAGCTATGCACCTAGGGAGCATCTGGAGTCTTGGGTCTCAGTGTGTGAGTGCTAGGGTTACAGATGTGGGCGCTGGGGATTGAATCCAGGTTGTCAGGCTCCGATGACAGGGCTTTTGCTGGCTGAGCAGGAGTCCTCAGCTGTCCCCCTAGACACAGCATTTTCACTTCTGACTCAGTTGCTTCTAAAACAGCACTTCTGAAACTCACACATGATGCTGACCTTGGAACACGCACCCCAAACCACAACTAATCCCCATGAGCACCATCTGCTCCATGGGAGAGATATACTTATCCCACGGCTTTCGTTTTAAACCAATCTTTAAACATTTTGTTTACAAAAACATAAGCTGGTTTCCAGGCGGTCATACCCTAGGACACTCGCTAGATCTGTCTTCAAACTCCTTGCCTATTTCCTTCACTGTTGTCATCAGGTGACCTTTCTGAGCATACAAACGAGCTTCCGTGGGAGTCGTTTCAGGCATAGGCAGATCCTTGCCATTTCTTAGTGGGTAAGTAGAAGCAGGGCAAGTGTATTGGTGCATGCGGCTAGTCCAAGCATCCAGAAGGCAGAGGCAGGCAGCGCTCTATGAGTTCAAGGACAGCCTGTTCTACACAGAGAATCTGATCTCTCACACCACCGAAGAAAATAGTGTAATAATGGAGAGGGCTGGAGAGATGGTGGAGCCATTGAAGGCTAGGCGTCTACCTGGCCCTCAGTCACTCCTGGTATTTATCTTTGTGGTCAGTCCTGTGTCTACACCAAAGGCAAAGGAATGTGGAAGGAATTGGACTTCCGGCCAAGCAAAGATCCCTCCAGACCTCTTAGGACTTGGATTCCTGGTCCTTAGAGAACACCCAGGCCTGCAGAGCCGCCTCTGCCGGGTCACGGACACCCAGGCCCGCAGAGCCGCCTCTGCCGGGTCACTGACCTTTATACCTTGCTCCCTTACTCTCACCATGCACACTCAGAAGCTCGGCTTTTATTAAATGCGATTCTGTCACTATGTAGCATAGTCTTCCGGCTTTTATTAAATGCGATTCTGTCACTATGTAGCATAGTCTTCCAGCTTTTATTAAATGCGGTTCTGTCACTATGTAGCATAGTCTTCCAGCTTTTATTAAATGTGATTCTGTCACTATGTAGCATAGTCTTTCGGCTTTTATTAAATGCGGTTCTGTCACTATGTACTGGCCTCACACTAGCACTGGTGTCTGCTGCACAGGGGCCAGATTAGGGATGACATCCCCTGCCAGTGACTGAGTTTGGTTAAAAAGTAAGGTATTTAATACGACATCCAAACATTCTAGAATGTCTTCCTGGCTGTGTTTAGGACTCTGGGGGCGTCTGCTTCAGGCTATGGAATTTGGAGTTCGTCTGAATGGGGAAGAAATGGAAAATACAGCTGTAAGCAGAAGAACACAGGTGAGGACAGTACCCATTCTGAGGCTGGCCTGGAGGATGAGAGACTGAGCAAACTGTTAGAAACCTCTTTAGCCTTCGCAGTCTTTGATGCATTTGGGTCGTTTCTTCCTATAGTCCATCATTTGACCTGGGATAGCGTCATTAATTTGTTCATTGAGTGTAGGTGTGGTGTGTGTGTGTGTGTGTGTGTGTGTGTGTGTGTTGGATATGCTATATGAACACAAGGAGGCCGGAGATAGATTTCAATGTCTGCCATTATTACCTTAGTTTTGGAGACAGGATCTCATCTGGTCCAGTCTCATTTCTATTGCGGTGCTAAAACACCCTGACAAAAAGCAGCTTAGAAGGAAGGGTTTGTTTGGCTCACAGCCCGTTGTTGTGGGGAAGTCAAGGGCAGAATTAAAACATCACATCATAGTCAAGGACAGAGAGAATAAATGCGCGGATCCTTGCTTGCCTGCTGCTTATGCTTGGCTTTCTTTATTCTTATACAGCTTAGGGGTGCCTGCAAAGGATAGCCCCACCCACAGCGAACTGTGTCTTCCTATATCAATTATCGAGTAAGACAATTACTTCTAGATATGCACAGGGGCCAACCTGTTGTAGACAACTTTTCCCCAGATGATTCACACTGGTAGATAAAACTAACCAGAACGCCATCATTTTAGATAGACTGAGCTCCTCGGTGATTCTGCTTTGCTTTCCCTCAGTGCTGGGTTACAGATATGTGTTACCGTGGCCAACTTTTATGTGGGTACATGAGAATCCAAACGTGGGCCCTCATGCTCCTTCAGCAAGCATTTTACCCCCTGAGCCATTCCCCAGGCCCTGGAATAGTTCTTAAGAGTGCTGCCAATGTGAGTTTAATATTTTTTCAGACCATAGTATAACTCTTAAAAGATAAGAACTTAAAACAAAAGGAAAAAAAAAAAACTTTGGAAAAGAAGATAAGATTCTTGAGACAGTTTGATTAAAAGTACTTGCTGCCCGAGTCTGACTTCTAGGCTCCACATAGAGGAAGAACACTCCCATGAGTTGTTCTCTAACCTACACACACTAAAGAAAATTTAAAAGTGGCCAGGCCCCTCCCCCTGAGACCTCCAACTGCCAGCATCCACTCACAGACCGCTCTCACTGCCCTAACAGCTGGGCCCAGCTCCTGCCCACCCCACAATGTCTGGACTTGAAATCCCACCAGTCCCCAAGCTTCACCCTGAAAAGCTCCACCCCCACCCTCACTCCCAAGAAACTCTATATAAACCCTGCCTTCGGTTTCCTGTGTTCTTTGCCCAAGCACAGGCTTTCATCCTCCCATTGCATTTTCCTCCCGATAAATCTTTTGTGTGAGGTTTGTTGTGTGGTGTGACTTTGTTTTCCTTGGCTCCCGGCTGCCTGGATGCCTTTCCACCTGAGCTGTGACGTTGACAGGGAACCTACAAGACACGGTAAGGGTGCTTGACACCCAAGTCTGGCAACCTGAGTTTGATCCTCAGGGCCCACTGACAGGTGGGAGGAAAGGTGAGCACCATGGAGAGTCCTCTGATGTCAGCACAGGCGCTGTAACACACACACACACACACTCACTCACACACACACTCACACACTCACACAC